>CP137678.1:5588811-5711652 GCA_037976565.1 Mesocentrotus franciscanus
TTGAATTCACACAATAAACTCTAAAAATATGTTGATTTCATTGTTGACAATCTAATAGCACCACCTGTTCTAATGTCAATAAATTCATTGCCATAATCGTGCATAACACCTGTTTCGTTATCATGCCGATGGACTCATGTGATCCATGTTTTAGGGATCGCTTTGGCTTCGAATACATGAAGTCAACCAACAATGAGTTCAAACCAAGTACATTACAAAGTTGATTTCGAGATATAAAATTTTCATGTTCGATAATATCATTAATTATGAAAATCCCTTGGTAAACCAATCTTTTAAATATAATGTTTTATTTCAAGTGTTATATTGCTATTGTACCATAATACTTCATTTCGAAAAATTTACATATACAAATTCAAAATATCTAAGTTCAATCCAGGATACAAGCAAATTAACATATAAGTCAGGCATACTGTGTTTTGAACATAGCATCAACTTTTCTTTACGAAAACAATTTGTTTTTAATATCAAACACAAAGGACATAGTTTTTCAATCCAATATATAAACATGTATTTCCAAGGTGCATCGTGGTTATTTTCCAAGAGCCTTGTTACCCATGCCAAATGCAGGGATTGAACTTTGAATGTAAATCTACCATACCTAGGCCTGCATTTCCAGCTGTATTTATTAAGACAGACCTTTTGACTTTATTTCTTTTCGAGTTCCAAAGAAAATTATGAATCTATTTATTGAGATCCACGATCAGTTTCGGAGAAATTGGTAATATAAAAGCAACATAAACAATTTGTGAGATTATTAAAAGTTTAATAATAACAACTTTACCATAAATTATTAAATTTCTCATTTTCCAAAAATTAAGGATTGATTTTACTTTTTCAAGTTTCATAGCACAGTTCAGTCGATCCGCTTCCTTTTTATCCTTAGTGACGTAAATGCCCAGATACTTGACTGGATCATCATTCCATTCTAAGCCTTTTATGAATTATAATTGAGTTGACATTGTTATTGCTTTTGTTTTCATAACATTTAAATTCGGCCCAGCAAAGTGTCCAAATCTTCTTACTTCTTCAAGTGAAATGTTTACGGATTCGACACAACTAAGAAAAGGACAGCATCGTCAGCTAATTGCGATATTTTAAAAGCCTCCGAAGTATCAGTATTTAGAGATTTGACAGTAATACCATGTAAATCATTATTCTGCATGATTTTCAAGGCCATTACTTCAACAACAAGAATAAACAAAGTGCAAAAAGCGGACATCCTTGTCTAAATCCCCGCCTTATTTGAAATTGTTTAGAAACCCAACCATTGTTTAAAACACTTCCTATCGCATTAGTATAAATTACCTTGATCCTGCCAATGAATGATTCTTTAAAATTCAACTTTTATAATAACTGAAACAAAAAATCAAGATTAAACATATCAAAAGCTTTTATAAAATTGAGAAATACAAAATACCAGGAAAATTACCAGATTCACAATATTCAATAATATCTTGGACTAAACGTAAATTGTACATAGATGAACGTTGCTTCAAAAAAGCTGACTGATCAAAAGAGACCAATCTATCTATAACATATTTCAGCCTTTACATAACACCTTTGCTAACATTTTGTAATCGGTGTTCAGTAACGATATTGGTCTCCAGTTATCTAAATTTTGTTAATCCCTTTCTTATATAACAACGTAAGAACAGCTAATTTGTGGGTTTCCGTTAATGTTTTTTGTTTAAAACCTTTATTAATACATTCTATTACCAATGTTTTAATTTCCCAAAAGCATTATAAAAATTATACAGATAAACCATCACTACCAGGTGACTTATTGTTTTTCATAGAAAAAATAGCTTGCCGACATTCTTGTTCAGTAATCAGTCCTTCACCAGACAACGCTTCGTCTTCTGTTAAAGTAGGTAGTTCAATTGAAGCCCAAATATGATCTATTTCAGGTTAGCTCCATCGGTCTTTTTAGAATATGAACATTTTTGGAATTTCAAAAGGATAGTTTCTTGGTTCGTAACACGTTTTCTGTTATTTTTAATACAATCAATTTATTTCCTCTTTCCCGTTTCTTTTTTTCAGTCTGCAGAAAAGATTTCGTTGATTTTTCACCATATTCCATCCACTTTTGTCTTGACCTAATGAAAGCTCCTCTACATTTATATGTTAACCATTGATCTAATTTCATTTAATGTTTTTCCATTTTCTCTCAATTTTCTTCAGATGGATTTTCGTTATTTTCATTACTTAACTGAATAACTTCTTCTTGTAATTGTTTAAAAGTTCGATCTTTTTGCATTTGCTTTCGCTTCGAATATTTTGTAGTTTATTCTTTAATTTGTATTTAGCAATTTTTTCATTTTATTGGCGCATTTAGGTCTGCATTTTCTAATTTGAATTTACGAATCAAACTTGTTATATTCACCTTATAGTCAATTATTAATTTTCCATGAACCACATCCTCTAAAAGTGTTAGAGGATTTCAGTCCTTGGGTGACTGCAAAATGGTCACATTTTGGAACTGGTTTTATTTCAGTTGTTTGCGCAAAATACAAAAGTGAATCTGTTACCAGCAAATAGTCAAGACGTGAAAATATATTTAGTGAAAATTGACGTCAAGTGTATTGTTGTAATTCAGTTCCGCTTTCATGATGACTTCCAATTCCGATGTTAAGAATGTTTCTTGAAGCAAAACAATATCCGATTCTGATGGTGTATCCATGAAAATATTTTATTTCGCTTTAATTTGTCTATTATCCCTCTTACAGTGAGGGATATTAAAGAAGGTGGTGTTTTGTTTACCTTCGTCCATATTTACATTAACAATTCATTACGTCTTACATTTTGTGTTTCCTCTTTTTCCTTTTCTTTCTTTTTTTCGGTGTGAGGAGATCTGGATATCTGCTCTTCTTCACTGTAGGTTTCATCAGCAGAAATTGTATTCGTGTCTTCATTTCCATTCTCGCTTTGTTGGTTAGCTTTATCCTCATTTCTACGTGATGATGATGTTGTTGGCTTCGGTCGAAGAAAGTAAGAGATGTCCGATTGACGGGATTCCTTTGGCCGTGCTTTAACACTTTTTCACTTGCTCGGTTTGACCGGCATGAAAGATTCTTCCCAAAAACGTGTTTGCCATCATCATTCTTGGTAATGGTTGTGGGGGTGGCTCAAATCGATCGATGTAGCATAAACGATCTCCGTTCAAACAGTTCACCAGTTGACCATTGACACGCAATTTCTGTCTAATAAATTGACCTTTCACTGCACATTTGAATTTCTCAAGATCACATTTAATCATACTGTCACTGACTGTAATGTCTTTGATTATTACTCTGGTTTTGTACGGGTTAGTGTCATACACGGGTATAACAGTGTTTTTTAATTGTAATCCAGTTGTGATAAGCTTCATTCTCTCCTCTTGGTGTTGCAGGTATATCCGCCTTAGGGAACCTATCCTTTAGATTCCAATAATAGCATCAATTTTGCTATGTTTCGATAGGGCGCAATAAAGATCCGCACCTTGGACTTGTCCAAAAGGTATGTCACGAGTTTGTATGAAGATGGGCTTCGGTTCATTAGCCACGTAGGCGTCCTGTCAGGGTGTGGCTGTTTTAGCGCACTTCGTGAATCCTGGATATGAATGGCTTGAACATAAGATCTCTGAATATCTTTCCAATCAAGTAAAATTTCCAGTTAATTTCCAGACCAATATATTGATGTCTCTCTGGCGATGATATCGTCGCAAAAAGGGTCTCCTCTTATGAATATTTTCCTTCAACAAAAAAGACGAAACTTAGCAGTTCTAGGGCCAATGATATACGTCTTGACGTAACCTATGACCTCTAAAATAATCTTGATATACTTCGTTTCCAAACTCGTTGCAAGAGGGATATAGCGAGGAAAGAACAATAAAAAATGAGAAATCGAGAAGGAGAGAGATAGAGAAAGAAAGAGAGAGGCAGAAAAAGAAAGAGATAGAAAGGGAGAGGGGGATAGAGTTAGAGCGCGCGAAAAAGAGAAATACAGAAAGAAAGAGAAAGAAAAAAAGAAAGACATTATAGGTACTTATTAGGATAAACTTACCATCGAATATACTTATATCGCTTTTGAGAATGATGATAAAATTCCACGATAGTTATCAAAACCTCCTGTCAAATGGAGTATACTTACTTCTAAATCACGTGCATTCTAATTTTGTCAGAGAAATGACGAACTCTGTTTGCATTAGAGGTAGTTTGTTTGACTCTGATATTTCCCTCTCAAGAAAATGAATAATTTATATTAAAAGCTTTGAATAATCAGCAAAATACAGAGTTGTATATAGTATACCGGTAGCCATAGGAACAATGGGAGGTGTAGTAAAAGCACGTGATGACAATTCTAAATTATGTCGACACGTGCTCAGCTGGAGTTCAATGTACATTTTGTAATACTCCATTGTAGGTCAACTGTACTTTAATGGCCATGAAATTATGGGATGGGTGAAAAGTACAACAGTAAAAATATCATTAATAATTCGTGGTAATAATTCTCTGTATAGTTCAGGCTGACGACAAACGAGACTCATGAATTAACCCATTGCATACTGGAACCGGATGATCCAAAGCCTATAGAAATGAGAGCATTCAGTAGTAACGGGTTTACTACCCATCTTTTATTCCTTTCGATGCTCCTCTTTATAGGCGTATGGGCAAGTTTCTTGGGAGGGGGTATGCTTCTTGCCCTGATATCAACTCCCAGTTTTGCGATCGACCGAAGCGAGTAAGCAAAAAGTTGGCACTTTATTATTAAAGTTTTTAACAACTCGTTATAAAAACACACTACGAGTCATAAGATATGAAAATTAGTTAGGCCTATCCTGGCACCATGCTGCCAAAATATGAGGGTTCGTCGGCACTTTCCGTAACGAAAATGAGCATACTCGAGCACCTGGCTACCGAGGTTCGATTGTACTAAGAGCATTACCTACCATAATGTATGACGTTTATAAATATTTAGTCGATTGAACCACTTTTGTATCTAATATATCCTTGACTAAAATTTGATTAGTTGATTGATAAATAAGTGCATCAGCGGATAATATGGGCTTATATTCATCCATATGCACTATAAAGAACAATAGTTAGACAGAGTCTGTGTCTTTTTCAAGGGCTTCGTTTGTCATTTTATACCTTAGCATGAATAAAGATGAATGAAAAATATCAAAAATCACAAATTATTAAGAAGTTGCTGATATATAGCGCGACGAATCACGTTATGACTCCATAATGTGGCACAATGCAACCATAACATTTGTATAGAAAAAATATCAATATAAATATTCAAATAAATATAAATATTACTTTTTATATGAGATTTTTTTAACACAACCTGCCCTATTGCTGAAACTAAGCACGCACCTTTTAATATTTCTTGTAAAAAACGCTTGAAGTGAAGATAAATTAATGATATTATCTTCCTTAATTTTGGTTTGCTTGGTTTCAGGAGGTTATGGCGTCACATCGCGTTGTCAGGTTACACAACGTTCAGTGAATACATGCCCCTTAATCCACGAAATGTCGAGGTGGAATGTTTGTGAAATTAAGCCCTCTCATCACTTTTCAAGTGTTCAACAATTTCTCCAGTGTGAAATGGAGACTGGTGGATTTTATGCCACTCTATCTTAGATCCTAATTAAATGATTCTTAGACTACCCCTCGTTTTTTTATGACAAAGGCGTGCAATAGTTTCCAGTATTATGTATTTTTAATTATGCATTGCACAGCTTTTCCTATATGTGGGCCTATACTTGAGTAGCACTGACTCTAAACGCGTAAAGATGAGTGCGCTTATCTTTGTGCGCGCGCTGACGTAAGCCTATTCATCTTGGAATATATTTGTCAGCGAAAATGATACGAAACAATATTTAAATGAGCTATTCTTACATCACATAATAATCATATTCTGTATGCACTCACTTCTATGCCCGTTGCACACGAGGCGACATTTTCATTGCGTTATTACGCAACGCAGTGCTAACAGTTCGTTTTGTATAAACTCACTTCCATGCCCGATGCACACGAGGCGTCATTTACATTGTATTGTTACACAACGCAGTGCTAACAATTCATTCTGTATGCGCTCACTTCTATGCATGGTGCACACGAGGCGTCATTTTCATCGTGTTATTAAGCAACGCAGTGCTAACAGTTCATTCTGTATGAACTCACTTCTGTGCACACGAGGCGTTATTTCCATTGTATTATTAAGCAACGCAGTGCTTACAGTTCATTCTGTATAAACTCACTTCTATGCCCGTTGCACACGAGGCGTCATTTCCATTGCGTTGTTACACAACGCAGTGCTAACAGTTCATTATGTATGCAGTCACTTCCATGCCCGACGCACACGAGGCTTCATTTCCATTGAGTTATTACGCAACGCAGTGCTAAAAGTTAATTCAGTATGAACTCACTTCTATGCCCGTTGCACACGAGGCGTCGTATGCTGACATAGGACCGCGTCAGTGAAATGTGTGGATGACATAATCGTATAGAAAGTGAATACATATTGACCCGTTCACACTGAATTACTGGCACGTTTGCCTATCAACCCCATAGCCTTGATTAGCGAAAGGAATAATGCAATCGAAATGACGCATTGCGTGCAACGGGCACCAAAGACCCTGCCAATCATTGACACGGTCATTCGTCAGCAAACTGGCGTCTTGTTTACATCAGCCCCTTAGCCTTAGGATTACGGCTAGCGTACGGTCAACTACCCCATAATTCTTTTGTTCTGTTTCACATCCCATTTCCTCCTCCTCACCCTCCACAAAATTTATCGCAGGACTAAGAAACACTGAATTACATCCCGTATTATACATGTTTAGGTGGTGGTAGTAGTAGTAGTAGTAGTAGTAGTAGTAGTAGTAGTAGTATAGTAGTAGTAGTAGTAGTAGTTGAGGTGGTAGAAGTAGTAGTAGCAGTAGTAAAAGTAGTAGTTGTAGTAGCAGTAGTAGTCAGGCGCGGATCCAGGGGCCAGGGCCTTGCCCCCGCCAAAAAAGAGAGAGAGACAGAGAGAGAACGAAAAGAAGGGAAAGGGAAAGAGGAGAGAAAGGGAAAGAAAGAAGAGGAAGCAGAAAAGAAAAGGGGAAAGAAGGAGAGCGGGGCCGAAAGGGCCTTGCCTCCCAGGCTGTTGCCTCCCCCAGGAAAAAGGAGCGAATGAAGGAAAGGGAAGGAAAAAAGTAAGAGAGGAGATAAAGGAAGGAAATAAAGAGGAAGAAGAAAAGAATAGAAGGGGATATCAGTTGCGATTTTCCCGGATCGGGAGGGCCTTTGCTTCTCCCCTCCCCCGCCAAAAATAGGGGGAAGGGAAAGGGAAAGAGGAGAGCTAAAAGGAACAAGAAAGAGGAAAAAGAAAAGAAAATGATGAAAAGAAGGGAGATCTATTGCGATTAATTCGGCCAAAAACGTGTGGATCGGGGAATCGAAAGGCCTTGCCCCCCAGCGAACTTAAAAGAGAGAGAAGGGAGGGAAGGGAAAGGGAAGAGGAGAGAAAGGGAAAGGGAAAAAAGAGGAAGAAGAAAGGTGGGGGAGATCAGTTGCGATTTTCCCCGCCAACAAGGTGTGGATCCCGGGGCGAAAGCCCCTGCCTCCCTCGGTAAAAGAGAGAGAGAGAGAGAGAGAGAGAGAGAAGGAAGGGAGGGGAAAGGGAAAGAGGAGAGAAAGAGAAAGAAAATATATAGGAAGAAAAAAAGAAAAGGGGGAAAATAAGAAAAGATCAGTTGCGATTTTTATCGCTTCTTCTATCATCATAGTAAACTATCATTGTACAAATGTATTTATTTCTTTATTTATTCCTGTTTGATAACAAAAATATGAATATAAACTCATAACAAAACAAAATGCAGAAGAAAACTATTTTGCAGGCAGAAAGAAACGCAAAAATGATCATGTATTTGTATGTAAGTGCATTCTTCGAATTATTCTACATCTTGTGAAATAGTATGCATTTAAGCTTTCGGAACTTTTTTGTGTATTTGTATGAAAGAAAGCGTTTGGAACTTATAATGCGCATGATGCAATTTCAGGTGCAATTTACTGCAGTTGCCCCAAATAGAATTTAAGCATGGTTTATTTCTAATTCGATACTAGTGATTTACAAATTTTCCTGAAAATAACATAATTTCCCGGGATTTTTCCTCACTTTTTAGTAAATTATACTTTTTATGCGTAAATACAATGAACAACTCCAGTCAAATTGAATAGGCTTGTATCTTTCAACTTCACTATTCATCTGTTTCCTTTCAACCAATGTACCAGTATCACCAGGAAATAAATAAATAACATATGGAAAAGTTTCAGGCCGAAATTCCACTAAAGTGGATCTGTGCGTGTCTTTCTTTGCTCAGCGCGCACAGGTACGTCTCATGAATAATTCATGACCCTACGCGCCAACTGCACACACAGTCACGCAAAGGCGAGTATGCGGACCAGTCCATTAGCGAATATAGGTAGATTAAGCTCAATGTACAGAGGGATAACACATAGTTGTAATGTGTGGACTGAAGATGCATTGGGTAGAGTTGGGAATTTTCTCCATAAAACAGCGTTCAATAATCTCATCTCTTCTTTTGTATTTAAATGTGAACATCATTGTTCAACAATACAGCCAATGTAATCATCGCTGACATAAACAAATGAAGCAATGGCAATGAAACCCCTGTCAGACAATGGTGCAGGCTCAGTCCTAGTCATGGCGTGATATGACTCTCTATGCTAATGAGCTCGGAGTGTCACCAAATGTGATTGGATGGAATAGATTAATCTTCTTACTTTTTCAAGGATTCCGACGAATTTTCTAGACCAATCAGCTTGATTTTGATATATGACAGAGAGGGAAAATTCCGGACTGAAAAGTGAAAACGCTGTATGCGTAGGGTAATCCGTTGCTGGGATACAGAGTCTCAAACACGGGGTTATCGATTAGTTTCCTGCTTCGAATTGTGCAAGTACGTGCATTGCTATGGAAGGGTTGGTGTCAAAATTCACTTGAAAATCTTTCTTTCGAGGCCTAGTCCGACGCAAATACTTAAAATTATTTTCTCATATTCTGGAAAATACAAGAAAAAAATATACACAATAGAAAACCGCTCGCGCCAGCCTTGTATTTTGCAGCATTGCAAAGTTACACCAATATCTTTGACAAAAGAACGGTTTTTAAAGCATGTGCCCATTGGTTATAGTACATGCGCGCGAGCATGCGTTCGAGACTGGCCAAAAGACACCACTTTTCCATATGACCCTATGATATCATATGTTATATATTTCAAGTCTTATTTAATAACAATAATAATAGTGACAATAATAATAATGATAATAATAATGATAATAATGATGATGATGATACTAATAACATTAAATAATAATAATAAATATAATAATAATAATTTTTTCCGAATTCTACGCAATCAATCGTACATTTTCAATTGTTGTAAATTCATTTATTTTCTTATATTATTCCACGATGTAAAACGATATATATCCGTGTTTCCATCTGACTATGCCATTGTAAATTTGCTACTGTGATTATCTATTTGTGTATTATATTTTCTATTGTATATTGTTCATGTGCTCTATGTAATGCCGATAAAATGAATTTCCAAATGGACCAATGAAATTAATCTGAATCTGAATCTGAATTGTTGGAAAATGACAAATTCCCAAATTTACAGTACAGCAAGAAATATGCTTATTTAGAGGCATACATGTCAGGGACTTCTAACTTCTAACTTCTAACTTAGTCTTGAATTAATTTTCCGATATACCTATTCTAAGTGCTCTTTCAGCATGCAGATTGTCCCCGCCATTAGGCAAAAAAAAAAAATCATTTGGTTGTCCTCGACCGCCCGCTCGTCATTTTCGGCCCGCTCGTATTTTATTTTTTTTTTGAAATATATATTTTTTTTTTGGAGCAATTTTTAAAGTTTTTTTGAGCAATTTTAACCATTTTATGCATGTTGCAAGGATCAAAATGTGTCCCGTCGCCAATTTGGTCTTTCAGTACGCAATTCTGTCTTTATATTATAATATAGAGGAGGGATTTTCGGCCAGATGGCAATTTTCGGCAGGTCCGTTGTACGCATAGTGAAATCACTTTAAAGTACATACCGTAGCATAATAGCATATCACATAATTATCACACACATACAATACATTTCAGAGTCACAGGAGATCCACATTTGCAATGGAAAATGTATCCTTAAATATCACATTTTAGCAATGTAATCGGCGGTCCTGCTACCTAAATCTGAAAAATCAAATATCTTACGCGTGTCTATAAGGAAGATGGGTACCAAAACCTGAGCTGTATTTCAAGTATTTTCAGATTTAGATCGCGATTTTTCATGTATAGCATACTCAAAGTGTCTCACAGCACGTATTCAATCACTGCAGTCGGATAGCGCGCAAACGTAACGTACACACGATCACTGCATGCAGGGGTAATTTTCGGGGCGGCCAGCTCTGGCGTGGGATACACGCTCCGCAAGCGCTATAGATCAGCTGGTGAATGAACGACGCGCGTGCGCTCCCATTGACTTTGTACATGCGGCCGAAAACTACCTCGAAACAGTGAGAATGAAATTGAATATTGCCATGGCAATTCATGACTTTTCTGGGATTCTTTTTGTGTTTAAATAATAATAATATTGGCCTCATGATTTGAACAAAAATGAAAATAAATAGGAAGTAAAGAGTCCAACTGAAGAGGGAAAAATGAAATGGAAAAAAAAAAAAAAAAATCCGCCCGCCCGCCCCTACTTCAGAAAAGCAATCGAGGACAACCAAATGATTTTTTTTTTTTGGCCTTAATCCTGCCACAGTTGCTGGTGTCATTGTATTATTTTCTGTCATCCCTGTGGCCGCGAAGAGCCTACCACAAAGTTTCTATCCGTTCGCAAGCACTTTTTTTTCCATCGCCTACATGACTGTAATGCTTATTGCTTCCAGTTTGCAAAAGATCCCAGTGGCGGATCTATGGGGGAGGGTTAGGGTTTAACCCTCCCCTTGGGCTACCAAGTGAAAATGTGATGTGAATAGAAAAACGCCATCATGTGTCCAGACCGACACAGTATCCGCATCGTCATCGGGTCAAACCCCCCTTAAACTGTTACTTGATTTAAAAAGACGTTATCATGCACTGCTTTTTATGGTCTCCATTGTGTTAGTAGATGCCAGGAAAATATCACTTATGGGGGTTCAAAATAGCCCCCAAAAAAAAAAAAATCGCCTCGCCGCTACGCGGCTCGGACTTCGCGGCTCGTGGACGTCATTGGGTCGAACCCCTTAAACTGTTACTTGATTTAAAAAGACGTTATCATGCACTGCTTTTTATGGTCTCCATTGTGTTAGTATATAGATGCCAGGAAAACATCACTTACGGGGGTTCAAAATAGCACCCCAAAAAAAACGCCTCGCCGCCACGCGGCTCGTGGACAATGCTCTGCATCGTCTTTGGGTCAACTCCCCTTAAACTGTTACTTGATTTAAAAAGACGTAATTATCATGCACTGCTTTTTATGGTCTCCATTGTGTCAGTAGATGCCAGGAAAACATCACTTTATACGGGGGTTCAAAATAGCAACAACAAAAAATCGCCTCGCTACGCGGCTCGTGGACGATAATAATAATAATGAAATAAATAAATAAATAGATGAAAAAATATTAAAAAATGGATGTTGAAAATATGTGATTTTAACGAAATTTCTTCTGAAACCATTTTTTTAAACATGTTTTGTTTGCCCGAATATCCAGAATAAATATACAATAACGAAGTACATTCATATACTTCATGAGCCTGGCCTTCCAATCGTCTTTCATTTTCTGTCTCTCTCCATCTTTCCCTCCCTCTCTGTTTCTCTCTTTTTCTCGCAGCCCCTTTCTCTCTTTCTCCCGTACCACAATTCCCCCTCTCTCGGTATCTGTCCATGTCTTTCTCTCTCTCTCTCTCTCTCTCGGTCTCTCTACCCCCTCTCTCGGTGCCTCTCTTTCCCTTTCCCCTCTCCCTTATCTCTCTTTCCACCATCCTTACTTGCTATAACTGGTTGTCTATATTCCGTGTAACCCTGAAGAAGAGAGAAGTAGAGAGAGAAAGAAGGAGAAAGAGAGAGAGAGAAAGAAGGAGAGAGAGAGAGAGAGAAGAAAATTGACTAAAAACACGAAAATATATGACTCCGTTGACACATGTATAGATGAAACAATATTTCGACCATAGATCTTCTTCAAGTTATGAAGCTCAAAAGTATTCGTGTTGACTCGATGATGTTTAGCTCGGAATTGGTCAGAAGAGATTGAATCGTTATAATTATATAGTTTAACGCCGTAAATCCGTAGTTTATCGCCGTAAATCCGTAGTTTAACGCCGTAACACCCCGTAAATCAGCAGCTATGCATGTATCAAAGTGTTGCGGGAAAGTGCAAAGAACTCGTCGATATGAACAGGTCGGAGTAAAACAAACTTCAGTTGTCGAAAGTCTTGTGAGAGGGTCATAAAGTCAATGCACGATCAATAAGAAACAACGGTACTATTACTGAATAGAGGTAATTCAAATACAAAAGACACTAGATCAATACCCTTTAAAATAGCCTGGTGTTGTCGGAATGTCGGTCGAGGATCGTAGTATGGTTAAATACAAGCGAACAATCGATATTGGTCCAACCTCCAACGGCGGTGTAAACCTTCCTCAGAAAGTCAAACACAAAGTAAAGAAAGAAAGTCATAGAGTCACAGAGTCGAAATGGTGAAAGTATGTTAATGAGTCTTAATTGTGAAATGTATGAAATTGAAGTCACAGGGTCAGAGAGTCGAAATGGTGTAGGTATGATAATGAGTCTTATTGGTGAGAGTATGAAAGTGTGATAATGAGTCTTTATGATGAAAGTATGATAATGAGTCTTAAAGGTACTATGTCCCATTTGCAGGCCAAAAAATGAAAAGGTAAAATTCCAACGGCATTTGAAAGACAATACTAATTTATAACTTCCCTAAAAAAAAGGGGGGCTTGAAAATGTCTTTAAGTGGGAAAATAACGACTATTAGTTGTCGAATCGACTTAGGAGCTATAGAGCCAGTAAGTAATAGTCTGATTTTTCAGACCATTGTACCGAATGGTCGTACGTTTTATGCTGCGCAAAGATTCAATCAGTTTAATTTGGCCATTACAAGAAGTGGGTTATTGATGTAGACAAATGCTCATGTACCCTTTACAGCTCATTTTATGTATGTTATTACCAAAGATGAAAAAAGCCATTCAGTCACTCAACAGTGTCTGACAGTAAAGTCTAGCAAGTAAACGGGTTTCCTTGCATAATTTGAATATTAGGACACTGCTAACGTTTAAATTTCACAGATAGGACATACATGACATATTCATAATTCCTGCAAAGTTGTACAGAATTTTATGTCGGCTGCAAAAGGGACATAGTATCTTTAAAGGTGCTATGGGAAGGAAATGATGAACATATGCATGTTTGTTATTGTTGGAAAGCTTATGTTTTAAGGAATACAAATATATTGAATGACACAATTTTGCATTTTTTGTTAAATTATTTTTAGATTTAGAAAGATCAATAGTGTGAGCAGAGGAACCCGGAAGCGTTGATATTCTCGATATCGACATAGTGTATGTGACGTATTTCCGTGGACTATTACTAATCCCGGAAGTACAAAGCACTATTTCAATGTAAATACGTACACAAACATGGGTCATTTTTAAGTAGATTTTGCAATTTCTGTGATATTTAATAAAGTGTTTTATCGAATTTACAATAAATTAATTAAAATTCTATCAATTACATAAGCATTGGTTACTTCCCGATGTTTGGATTCCTTGAAATATTGACGTTTGGTACTGTAAAATTGATCGGCGTCTTGCAGATCCTGACCCGATCCTGACACACGGCTTCGCCGATGTTTTGTTTTGAGCATTAGCGTAACTTGAATTTCGCGGCACGGGGAAAACTCGCGATAGCTCAGTCATTCGTAGTGCAGTACAGTGCAGTGTTCATGGTGTTTTAGTGCATGACTCGTGACATTTTTGGTAGATAAAATAGAAGTTCTCGGGTTTTAAATTGTTAAGTTTGCCGATTGAAAATATTATGCAAAGAGACCGCGATCACGATGCAGGTGAGATAAAATAGTTGTTTTTCTGGGCTTGTAAATTACTAGTAGTTGAAATGTCTGCCGATCGAAAAGAAAAAAAAACTCGGCTAAGAGACGTCAATCAGGATGCAGGTGTGTGATGGGTGAATGGGCGCTTGTTCAGAATCATATCCCTACTTTGACCCCGTAACTCCGGCGTCATGCTGGGTGTCGATCACGGGGATATTTCAGGTGGGGGTGGCCTGTACAATCATCCCCCAATAATATTCACCATAAAAAAAAACTTTAAAAAAATGAAAAGAAAAATTAATGATGAGAGCCCGATGAGAGTAGTTAATGGTTATTACTCGCAAGATGACCATCAATATACACATTTTGCTATCTCATTTTCATAATACATACATATATAAATAGAAAACAAAGTAAATGAGACAACCGTATATGAGACAAGAATAAATTGAATTCTCGCTCATACGGCTTCATCAGGAATTGATGAATTTATTCAATTTATTCAATCAACAGCATCATAGAAATGCAGTGCGCCAAATGCAAAGCCGCAGCGTTAAAAAGCAACGAGCTAAATGTTAAGCGCGAAGCGCAAAAGTGCAAAAAAGAAGTAGAGATTGGGAGAGAGAGATAATGAGAGACAGAGAGGATAATAACCCAGGTAGCAAGCCCATGTGGGACCCACATGGATCCCATATTCTCCGAAACATGGGCCCCATATGGAAAACCATCTGGGGCCCTAAGGCATCTGCACCCAAGAAGCATATGGGACCCATATGGGTAAACCCATATAAGACAGATGGGACCCAGATGGGACCCATACCAAACTGGGCCCAAATGGGTATGCCCAGCTTAATCCCATCTGGTACCCATATTGGTTAACCCAGATATATCCCATGTGGGTTAACCCAGATTTTCCCCATGTGTTACCCATATGGGCATATTCATATTCTACCCATATGTGTACGCCCAGCTCATTCCCATCTGGGACCCATAAGGGCTGGCCCAGATAGATCCCATATGGGTTACTAAATATTGGCCCCATATGGGATACATATATATGGGTTCCATTTAATAGCCCAGATGGCACAAGTGACCCAGATCATCCCCATATGGGCCCCATATGGGCTTGCTACCTGGGAAAAAGGGAAAGGGGAAGAAACGGGCAGAAGAAAAAGGAAGGGGAAGAGAAAAGGAAGAAAGACAAGAGAAAGAGGGATATATATATTCCAGCATTTCCTTCAGGGAACTGATGTGAATGGGCGATGAAAAAGAAGTTGACTTTAAAGTAACCTACAATGAAATATTGCTCATGTTTATTTCTTACAATGTCAAAATTACTTTACGGGATCCCCCTCCCTAAAAAGCTTAGGCATGGGTGATGGTAGGTATGAGGTTAATGCATGATCAGGAATTATAGTAGTTGAGTGGATGGAAAAGAAGTGAGAATAAGCTGAAGAGAAAGACGGTTTTGTCCAAATGGCAGCATGTAGGAGACGAAACTTTCAGTTTGTTCCCTGATTCATACTCAGTATCTATTTTGTTTTATTGATTTCATCCATTTCTTTGTTTATTTATATCTCTACATGTAAAACATTTGAAGAGCTTTTTCCGAAAGGAGCAAAATCTTTTGATAGCAAATGGAGATAATGATATACATTTTCCTCTATTTACCTTGAACAAAATTATTAACCTAAATTACGAGAGAAATTATGAACACATGCATCTTTTACTAACAATTTTCCATAGACACCTGAACAAAATCGGGTAAACAAAGAGTTCTTTCTTAAGTTACACACATGGATCTAGTGCCTCTTGAAAATAAGCTCTTTGTATGTACATAAACAAGCAATACAACAGAATACTCCAGTTCGATATTTTGGAGAAAGATTATTATGTCACAACTTATTTTTGTTTTATTGAAAAGCTGATGTAGGCCTATGTATTGTATTCAAACGTAACAGGCATTAGATAGTTAAGGTGTTTTTGAAGGTTAGAATGTTATTAAGTTTGAAGTTTTGTTTATAACACCCTTCCAATAATAATGCACCTTCTAAGACTGGTTATAGTTTTTGGAAAAAATAGTGCTCTGGTCAGGGCCTTAGGGGAATATTATGCTTATATTTTAGAGCGTATCTGGTATGATAAGTATATCTGGGTGAAGAAGGAGATAATGGAAGTTTGTTGTTTGGTAGTTGGAACGTAAGTTTTATATTATGTTTTTAAGAAACAGACAGTTTGTATGAGATCAGGAGTGGAAATTTTCTGTCATTTTGAGAACCAAATTTTGCATCAGTGATATTCTGTTTCATTGAATTGAGTTTCCCGCAGAGAGGATTCAGTTGGTTTAATTAAAGAAGGAAGAGAGTCAAATGAAGAACCAAAAGCAATATGTTTTTCATTTACTAATGAGAACTATGTTTTTTGAGATCTCCTTACACAGAATATTGGAATGGGTTTTCACGATGAATGTTGTTTGGAGACATCAATATTCATAAAATGTATGTTTCTATCACCAGGAAATAAAGAATTTTCTGTCTACATGAACCTTTCCTGGTTGCTTATTAATGCATTTGCCCACTGGTAACATAATACTTTCACAAGTTGATATCCCTCACCATTGGATTTTTTTGGTAATGTCTAAATTTCGTTTAAAAATAGATGATATCAGTCTGGTAGGCCTACACTGCAGGCAAGAGTCAGGACTAACATTTAGCATGTTATTAATTTTATTACCACTCTTATATTCTCTGAAATGTTATCTTTATTGAGGGTGACTTGAAAAAGTTAATAACTTGGAAGGGAGGGTGCAACCTGCCACACGCTTCTACCTCTTGGTTGCTTTGATCCATTGCCGAAAATATTTTGGCACCTATCATCCCCCAACCACGGATACAAATCGACACCCCTGTCCGGCGTATAAGAAAATTGACACGAAACAGGTAAGAAACGTAACCACTTTTAAATCATGGCCATTATTTGAACAATTGATGAATATTTACTTGATTTGGGGTATGTTTTAGTACTAATAGCAGTAGGGTATCTCTACGCCGGATCGAGTTACGGGTCAAAGTAGGGATATGATTCTGAACAAGCGCCGGTGAATGTAGTAATACGGCAGATCGCGGTGCTTTCACCCACGAGTCGAGAGTTGCCCGGTCCAGCCCGGCGTACTTCTGCCTCTGGGGCAGTGATATGGACCGCGTCACGATCTTTAGCGTTCACATTTTCGTCGTCTTCAAATTCGCCCAATTTACCATCATGTTCACTTTCTCCACCATTATCACTGCTACTAACTTCTTTTTCATCATACTCCAAGATCATTTCGAGTTCATCTGAGCTGTCTTCTGTCATTTTTACTGATAATTAATATCCCGGTATAATGTCTGTACTTTCACTCTGATATTTATTGTACGTGCACAGTGCTATATCTGAATGCGAAAAGAATGCGCACGGTGGCCGTGTTGTGAATAGTCCACGAAATGACGTCACACGACCAAGCCCCCTTGAGGTATCGTAGACGAAATTCTCTCAAAAAAACTTGACTCTCATAACTTCATTTCATTATTTCTCCTTCCCCTTATGCTTTTGGACAATGAACTTAAAAACAAATGTGAAGAACTGAAAATAACCTTTCGAATGATACCTAATTCAATATGAATGGATAGCAATGTATGAAAGTGTGATAAGGAGTCTTTATGATATGAGTATGGAAAGAGGAGTCGAAAACACATAAAAAATAAAGGATAACATTCTGATTTGTTGACGTGTGAGTCAAAAGTGGCTTACAGACACACCTTTAATAACTCACTTTTTCCTCGAAAAAATTAACAGTCCAGAGGATAATGAAAAATCTCTATGTAAAATTCACAAAGTCACCAAAGAACTCGCCGATATTAACGTCTTGTGAGAGGGTCACGATCAATAAGAAACAACAGTTCTATTCTTGAAAAGAGGTAATTCAAATACAAAAGACACTATAGACCTATACACAAATCAATAGGCCTACCCTTTACAAATAGACAACAATACGGTTACGCACTTACACGCGTTGCTATGCGAGGTTCGTAGTATGGTTAAATACAAACGAACAATAGATATTGGTCCAACCTACAACGGCGTTGTAAACATTCCTCAGAAAGTCAAACACAAAGTATAGAAAGAAAGTCAAAGAATCGAAATTCCATAGACACATGTGTTAAAAGTCAGTTCCTAACAGAAAATACCTATCCAATATTCAAAACGTCGAAAAAATTCCCATAAAAACACACGAGTAAAATTCAAAATGTCAAAATCACATAGACACCCCTGTTATAAGTCACTTTCTAAAAAATTTACAAGTTAAAATGAAAAATCTCTATCTAAATTCAAAAAGTTAAAAACCCATAGACACGCGTGTTATATGTCAAAACTTTTGTACACGAGTCAATTAGAAATAGTACAAGTACGAAAAAATTCGTGTACAAACCCTATGGCCGTCCCCATACTCACTGCTATAACTACTACTTATTGGGACTAAAAGGAATGACTATACATAGTGTAAATGTAAACATTACGTCGATTAACCAAATAACATTACAAGCAAATACTAATTTACGAATAATAATGCAAAAGGGGCTCTTAGAATGACATATGTAAAACGTACATGTATAAAAACAAATGCTGTAGTTATTATTGTATAAAAACAATACAGGTCTAATGAGTAGCCAGCAATTTAGTCATTATAAAGTGGTTTAGCATACAAAATATGCGAAGTTCCATATAACTTTCTTATTATTGGTCCGATTTACTTCAAACCGCTTTCGCCGTTCGGTTTCTATTATTTTCCACCTTTATACAAAATTATTATTACAAGGGGTTGGATTGCCCTGTGATTTCGATTCTAGTTATTCTTTTTTGGCCTGGTTAGGCCATTCAATTCAATTCAAAACATGTAATGGAGCAATAAGCTGAAAAAACTGATATGAACCCAATCATTACAAGAAGTACAAAGAAGTGCCCTATGGTTGACTTTAACATGATAATTGCATAATGCACATACAAAATTGATGTTCATTACAAACAGAAAACAGAAAATATAAAATCAACATGAAACCAAGTGACAAACAAATATATATATATATATATATATATATATATATATATATAGACGTGAAGAAAAAATGGTCTAGGAACGTGAGACGTAGCTGTACTTTACAATTTTATTACGAGCTTTCGGCTTGTGAGGCCTTCTTCAGGTTCTGAAGTGCAAACACATACAGAAACAAATACATTGTATGAACAGATAGATATACATGGCATAAAAACTTAATATCACTCAATCATCTAGACCATTTTTTCTTCACGTCTACATATTCTGGAACACCCGTTGTCATGTCAGAGTTGAGAATTCTCGCACTTATATATATATATATCAGTAGTAAAGCAACGACAACAACAAAAACAACAACAATATATATATATATATATATATATATATATATATATATATATATATATATATATGAATATGTTTGAGCACACAGGTGGAGACAATCCGAAACTGGAGCGGAAGCAGTACTTAATCACATATCAGTACATGTATGTTATAACAGAGAATGATTATTATTTAATTCTTAAGGTTCATTCAAAGCTTTGAATAATTTCACAATACGGTCATTTAGGAGAAGAAACTTGCCCGCAGGCAGGCCTAATGCTCAATAAAGAGGTAAAACTGCATTTCTGGCGATGATACCGTCACAAAAAGGTGTCCTCTTATGAATATTTTCCTTTAAAAAAAGACGAAATTGACAGAGCAGTTCTAGCGCCAATAAAACGTTTTGACGTAACATGCGACCTCTAAAATAATCTTGATATGCTTCGTCTCCAAACTCTTTGCCAGAGGTACATAGCGAGGAAAGAAAAATAAAGTTTGAGAAAGCTAGTAGGAGAGAGACAGAGAAAAAAAGTAGAGAGACAGAAAAAGAAAGATATAGAAAGAGAGAGAGAGGGGAGAGAGTTAGAGCGCGAAAAGGGGAGATACAGAAAGAAAGAGAAAGAAATAAACACATTATAAGTACTTATTATGATAAACTTACCTTGGAATTTAATTGTATCGCTTTTGAGAATGTTGATAAAATTCCACGATAGTTATCAAAAACAATCGCCAAATGGAGTATACTTACTTCTAAATCAGGTGCATTTAAATTTTTTCAGATAAATGACGAACTGTGTTTGCATTAGAGGAAACTTGTTAACTCGTCTTTGAAGTTTAAAATGACTATGATATTTCCCACTCAAGCAAATGAATACTTTATATTAAAAGCTTTGAATAATCAGCAAGATACAGGTTGTATATAGTATACCGGTAGCCATAGGAACCATGGGAGGTGTAGTAAAAGCATATGGGCATATGGGCAAGATCTCTTGGGGTATGCTTCTTGCCCAGATATCAACTCCCAGTTTTGCGATCGATTGAAGTGAGTAAGCAAAGAGGTGGTACTTTGTTATTAAAGTTTTTTTAAATCGTAATAAAACACACTACGAGTCATAAGATATGAAAATTACTTTTAATAGGCCTATCCTGGCAACATGCTGCCAAAATATGAGGGTACTCGAGCAACTGGGTATCTAGGTTCGCTTGTACTTAAAGCATTACCTTCCATAATGTATGACGTTTATACATATTTAGTCGATTAAACCACTTTTGTATCCAACAATATATCCTTGACTACTGTGATTAATTGATTGATAAATATGCATCCGCGGATTATATTCATCCATATGCACTATAAAGAAGAATAGTAAGAGAGTGCCTGTGTTTTTTCAAGGGTTTTATTTGTCATTTCATACCTTAGCATGGATGATGATGAATAAAAATAGAAAAATCACAAATTATTGAGAAAGTGCTGCTAATTTGGTCCAACTTACCCAACACTTTGTGTAAAACCCACAGCCAATTTACGAAAACTCACGTCCTGAACGTGCTTTGAACGTGCTTCTCTACAAGTGTTGGGTAAGTTGGACCAAATTAGCAGCACTTTCTCAATAATTTGTGATTTTTCTATTTTTGTATTCATCATCACCCATGCTAAGGAATGAAATGACAAACAAAGCCCTAGAAAAAGGCACAGGCACTCTCTAACTATTCTTCTTTATAGTGGATATGGATGAAAATAATCCGCTGATGTCAAAAGCATTTGACACCATTGATCAGCACATATTGGTGAGAAAGCTTCACTTATATGGTATTAGAGGTTTTGCACTAAATTGGTTTGAAAACTACTTGTCTGTAAGAAAACAGTATGTGATGGTCAATGGTGTCAAATCTTCTATACAACAGAGTTATTGTGGTGTTCCCCAGGGTTCTGTGCTGGGCCCTCTTATTTCTTATATATATTAACGATATAATTAAATCCTCTTCATTTTTAAAGTTTTCCTGTTTGCTGATGATACATGTGCTCTTATGAGTAACAGTAATATACACATACTTGTTTCATCAGTACACAGGGAAATTTCAAAAGTTTCTTTATGGTTTAAAGTAAAAAAAATTATCTTTGAATGTTACTAAAACAAATTATGTCATATTTAGGTCAAGGAATAGGAAGGTGCCCGGTAATTTAGTACCTGTTGTTATTGATAATCCTGTTATATCCAATATGAAAAATGTAAAAGTTCTTGGTGTTACAATTAATGAGTCTTTGAATTGGATTGTGCATATATTAGACATTTCTAAGACACTTGTTAAATATGTTGGTATCCTTTCTAAACTAGAATTTATATTGCCTTGTAATTTTTTATATATTCTGTACAATAGCCTTGTTTTACCACATCTAAACTACATGCAACTATATTTGGGGAGATACTTATAAATCACATCTAAAAAATTTATATAATTTACAGAAAAAGTATCTAAGAAATATAACAAAGTCACAAATGCAAAGTCCAAGAATACCACTCTTTAAACAGATGCAAATCGTGCCTTTATACGATTTCATTACATTGAATACTCTTATTTTTATGACTGAATTATATTTAATTTAATTTGTTTTTTTTTGTGGGGCCCTATTTATAAGCAATTTGCTTCTTTGTATATATTTGCTTGCATTTTGTATGTTTTATGTATTCTATTTTCTATTGTATGTTTTGCTTTTATATGCATATATGGTTAATAAAATTTAATTCAGGAGTTTTAATACGAAAATAAAAGCACGACATGTTTGTAGACAAGGATGACATTAGATGTCAGCTGGCGCCTAGCTTTTATACAAGGTCTCGTGCAGTGGCGGATCCTGGGGGAAAAACAGGTAAAAACACCATTTTTGTAAAAAAAAGAAGATGGCCCCCTCCCCTGGCGCTCAAGGGGTAAATGTTGATAAAAAATAGCACTGTCCACCCCGTTGAGCAAAAAAACACATTAAAATTGTGCTCACTACCCCCCACCCCACTGAGCGAAATATCGGCCGGCACGATTTTCAAATTTTGGCAGGAAGTAGGCCCCTTTTGGCCCCTCCTTGCCGCCGGCTGGATCCGCCCCTGGTCTCGTGTCTGAAAATGATATTTATATCTGACGCCGAGCGACTAAATAGCTAGAGACTAATCGCGAAAACCCGAGTGAACGCGAGAGCGATCACTCGATCGCGCGTTCACCCCAACGAAATTCGTTGGTTCACCCCTGGTCTCTAGGTCTCTCTTCGTCGCCGGCTAAGACTCATCTCAACCGCTGATTTGCGTGGAAAATAGCCCGAGTCACGAGGCCGTGTCAAAAGGCTAGCTGGCGCCTGGCCCAACACCTAATACACGCAGAGAGAGAGAGAGAGAGAGAGAGAAAGAGAGAGAGAGAGAGAGAGCGAAAGAGAGAGAGAGAGAGAGAGAAAGAGAGAGAGAGAGAGAGAGGGGAGATATATATATATATAGAGAGAGAGAGATAGAAAAAGAGAAAGAAAGAGATAGCTAGAGATAGAGAGAGAAAGAGAGAGATAGAGATAGAGATAGAGAAAGAGAGAGAGAGAGAAGAAGAAAAGAGCACGAGTAGCACGAGTCTACTCATTGAGGGGCCACTCTAACGCTTGGGTAGGGGTTGGGGTGCACAGCTCTTATTCGAAAAATGAATTTACAAGGCTACTGCTTAGGGGGAGGGTGCGGGAGCTAGTCCAGGCATCGTCTATTCTCGTCCTTTATCTCATTTTCCAAGCCCCATCCTTTCCTTTCTTCTTATTTTTTTCCTAAAAATTATCCATTGGGGGCGGGGGCGGTCACGTGCCTTAAGGGCCCCTATAGCTACGCTACTGGGCATGGTTTTTTTGTCAAACATTCCATGTTTCCTCATGTTGACTACCGAAAAAACAGGTCTATTCCTATCATTGTAACTACCGTCATCACCGTCATCAATATTATTATTATCATTATTATCATCGTCATAATCATTTACTAAGTATATCATTAGTAGAAGTATTATTATTATGATAATAATAATATTGATAATAATAATAATAATTCGTATTCATATACACACGTTAAAATTATACGTCTCTCTCTCTCTCTCTCTCTCTCTGTTTTCCCTTCTTTCTAACATTCAAACTGACACACACTGTCTCAGATTTTTGATCAAGTTGACACTCAAATTGTACACTGGAAGACTTGTTGACAAAACGATTTACAAGATAAGTATACATCGACTCAAACAGGGTTTACTTTTTTTTCATTTACACATGAAACAAAAAACCACATGTACATTGATATGGCACGATTCTGCAATCATTACATTCCTGTAATATCTTTACATCGTTGCCATTTTCTCACTGAAGGATTTATTTTTTTACTTTTCATGCTTATAGGTCGCGAGTTTGAGTTCAACAGCGAATGTCGTTTTCTATATCAGAACAAGTGCACACTAATAACGTAACAATCATCCTGCTTTCACAACCCTAGCCTCTTCATATTTTGACAAAATAATTTATGATCGTTACCATGGATATGCTTTACCTGAGCTTGTCCATATAAAGACCTTTTAAATCGTCATAGAGAAACCTAAAGGTCGTCAATAGAGAGAATTGTTTTGTATTCCATGTCAATAAATGACGGATAACGTCCTTATACAAGTATATTTGAGCGAACTGAAAAACAAAGAAAAATAAAGAAAAAAAAAAAGAATCCTGGACAGGCCCTCGTCAGGTTCAACCCTGTTAGGAACCATTCCGGACGAACTATATCTCCTTCCTCTATCATCTAACGGAGGCTGGACCCCAGGAAATTTGACATTTCGATAATCATGTGACTAATCAGGTGATCAGTGATGGTACATGGGAAGGTAATCACCAGAGAACGGTAGACTCCTGGACAGGCCCTCGGCAGGATCAACCCTATTAGGAACCATTCCGGACGAGCCGTATATCCTTCCTCTATCATCTAACGGAGGCTGGACCCCAGGAAAGTTGAAATTCCGTGGCTGATCAGGTGATATAAAATGCGTCATGTTTCCATACAGGGCCGGAGCTGACGAGCCAGGCAAGTCGGTATAGACGCCATAGCCAGTTGTATTTGACGAGCTGCTCCAAGGGGCAGAAAGTGGTAGGTGTGGAGGTAGCATGGTATTGGGGAATGTCGTCTGTGGGTAATTGAAAGAACCGACTGGGAAGGGGACTCCTTGGGGTTCGTATTCGCTGGGAGTAGGATCGCCATGTTGTCTTGGGTAGGGGATATTGTAGGACGCATCTGTGTCACCGTTGGGGTCGCTGTAATAGGAGTGTCCTGGTATACTTTGGTACAGAGGAACATAGCTGCTGTTGGGTGTGGTCGCCTCGGGGTTGGGAGGGTAGGTAGAAAGATACGACTGCGAGGGGTTGTCACCAGGTTGGCGTCTGGAGTCTTGAGAGAAAGTTGAGGTCCTTCTGGTTGATTCAATATCATCTAAAGATCTGTTGAAATGTTGGCTCTTGTGTGGATCACGGTCAGGATCTGAAGTTAAGGGAAATGGTCAGAACGTGATTAATAATTGGAAGTTTTGATATCATTATATATGAAGATGGAATTGTACGATGCAATACACGTCACAAACTAATAACCTTGAAAGGTATCATCATGAATATCATTAGGGCGGCACCAAACTGTTTAGAAACCGAGGAGGGGGGTTCAAATTTCCAATATTCGCGCGGTATTCACCTCTATTCGGGAAGCGAGGTGATTCACGGGCCCACCTATGTTTTCAGCCTAGTATATTTTTATGTCGAGATCAAAGTGGCATAATATTTCCCGCAATATTTGGAAAATGGAAAGTTAAAATTCTGCACGAGACGTCACCTCCTCCTTATATAGCTATACGATTCTCATCATAACCTACACTTTATTTTGATTATAGTTACTAATGAAACATAAACTTGGCTCACAAATAATGACAATGTGACCTTAATGGCTCACCATTTTGTCCGTTTGCAGTACTGGGTCGTCTCTTCTTTGCCTTGTGGGCGTGGCCAGATCCCGCCTTTCGATTGGTTGACCTCACCATCGCCTTGGTGCTGATTACGGCTACGTCATCAAATGAAGAAAAAAAAGTAGATCAAACGTCCGATATCTAATTAGTATCTACTGGATTTGTCGAGTATTGTCAGATTGCCACTGTCACAGAAATGGACAATAATAGTAATGTATACAACAGTTTTAGGCCTACATCTTTCAAAAAAATAGGGAGTCAGACAATAGAAGGCCTATTGTCATTATTCATCCCTTTGTTACAGCATGTGACTTATATCATAAAAAGCCACACAATTCAAGATATGAGATGAGATATTTTTTTGATTTTCTTCCCAAGTGTCATAAAAGAATGAGAAGGCTCACAAATCATTTGTGTCGCCCTTGCAATAACTCGACCTTCTCTTGAAAACAGGTAATATGGAAATTGCTATCGTAAGGACCACGAGTACCTCAGGTTTGCTTATGTGCATGGGCTCGATGCAAGATAATTAAAAAAAAAATGTGGTATTTTTCTCTACTCGAATGAAAGTGAAGCAAAATGGGGGGAGTGATTTGCTACCTGTTTTCTTCATGTGCTGCTGGACGTTTCGCTGATACCCAATATGAACAGCCTTGTCGTGTTGTGTCTCAATAGTCAGGAGCGCATATTCTTGGAGCATCAAATTAAGCAGGTGGAACTTGCCTGGGTTACGATTCATGAAGATGGAGTAGGAAATGGCAGTAAATAATATTGTAGAGCCTTGTTCAGTCATTTTATTCAAATCACTTCAAAATCAGCGATGGCAAAATAGAAACCATTATAGTTATTCGCAGCTAAGGGTACTTCACAAAAAGAAAAAAGTCGGTCATTTTGAAATAAATATATAATAAATGTACATTTTTACTATTGTTCATTCAGCTAAATTATAAAATAAATAATTATTTTTCTCATGTCACAGTAGCCTACATCAAGATGCAAAAGATAACAGATAGTAGATTTATTCTCATATTAACTGATAACCGAGATATCACTGGCATGGAGAAAGATGGCGCTATATACTGAAATAGTCATTCGAGAATGAGAGATATTGCTCCAGATTATTTTGTCGATCATTTCATGATGCCTCGAGTAATTTCTTTAGTGACTTCGAACCTATGCATTTTCTATGGAAAACATTTTCATCTCTCATTTTTAAGGTAACTGGGTTGTTCTAAATAATTTTTAAAGTACTATAATTGTCAATTTTAGACAGTTGGTTTCATAGTATAAATTTGTGTTCAGTGTACGAATTTACACTTTTGATACATGTGGTGCGTAGTATCTCTATGATAAATATAGCGGAGGGCGCTATTAAGAGCTCCATGAAATAATCTATGACTGCGTTCGTGTTCACTTGTCACAACTATCATTCTTAATACGCTATGGGAATAGCTACCAAAACTTTTCAGAGATCTCATCGTGAATTCAGCCATGAGCTTGCCCGTGATGAAAGACCAGTTCATGAGGAACTCCGAGGCTTGACTGTTGAACCGGGCGGGGTCGATGTCCGAATCAAAGGCCTGATAAAAAAATAGACAGCATACTTCGTAAAGATCCTTTATTTACATACGTTAGGTAGAGAACAGATGGAATCTTGGCCATGAATAAATAATGTACTTATCATCAGTTATATATTTGTTAGGGGTATAGAAGCAATCAAAAAAGTTAAGGCATTTCAATTTTGATTCCATTTTATATCTTTTACGCTTTCCTTTCTTGTAAACCATTATTTCCCCCATCTCTTTCTTTCTTTCTCTCTCTTTATTATCTTTCCCATCCCCTCTGTTATCTCCTTTTCACTCTAAATTCTTTGATCCATTTTTTCTCTTTTTTCTTTCCTTCACTACAAAAAAAACATTCTTTTTTATCATTCGCTCGGTTTTCCGCCGTGCGCTCGTACAAAATTATCATGTAACCTTGTAAGCGATGTTACCCTTATAATACAAGTCTTTAACAAAAAATATTTAGCCCTCCACAGGCTACTTTAATTAATAAAGTCAAAATAACAAAGAAACAATCATAAAGTTACATGTTTGACTCACTCGGTTACTGGGTGGTTCTCTCTTCTTTTTTTTTTACAAATAAAAATTGAATACAAAATGATACAAAATTTGGTCAGAGTCAGGGCCATTACACTACATTATATCCACATGGGACTCTTTTCATTGACCCGCCTCGTTTACACCTACTGCTTCATACATTTAAATGAGTAGGTGTAATGAGAAGTAAAGAGATACCAAGGACAGAAACTTCTGCTTTACCTTGAGAAGTCGGTCATCGATAACACAGTCAATCCATTCAATAAACGATTCGAGGGGTGCTTGCTTGTTCATCAACGCTTCAAATTCGGCTAGCACTGAAATATAAACAATAATATTACGATTGAACTTTATTGTTACCATTTCATTGAAAAATAGAATCAACTATTACTAACTTGTGATTTTTTGTTTGTGTGTGTGTGTGTGTGTGTGTGTGTGTGTCAGTTGGGGAAAAGGCAAAGCGTGTGCGCCCCTTTCGACGGTGCTCACGCGATTGCGACAAAACGCTACAATATGCGATAGTGGAAAATCGCTATCAGCCCTGACTGAGAGAACTTACTTTCAACAGACGACGTCTTCAGTTCTTCTGTCAATCCAGCTTGGTGGAAAGATGTCAGTGAAGTGACCTCTTTCAGATCTCTCAACATCTCTGTGATTGATTCATGACTTAGCAGGACGGATCGAGCGGTCTAAAAACACAGTTGTAACAGAAAAATATTTGTGTGAAATGACATGCTATCATTTTGTCTGTCTTTCTGGTTGTCTCTCTATCTATCTGTCTCTCTCCACTTCTCTCTTCTATATATATCTCTCTCTCTCCCTTCTTTCTTTCCTCCTCCCTTTCTTTCTTTCTGTCTCTCTCTCTCTCACTCTCTCTCTCTCTCACTTCTCACTTACTTTCTCTCCCTTTATCTCTCTCGGTCACTCTCTCTTCGTTTACCCTCCGTCTCCCTATTTCGTCCACTCTCTCTCTCTCTCTCTCTCTTCATCTTTATCTCTCTTGAATAATTTCAAAATCACGTTTGTAGGAAGAAGCCAATAACAGTATTGGATGAACTTATTATTTTCTTAATTTGCGTTTGGTGTCCAAAATCAATGCCACATTCAAATTTGTCACATTTATTAGCCTTCCTGGCTATGGAAAGATAGAATCATCGATACATTTTCTATTTCATTGTAGTATGGGACCGTATGAAATACAGCCATGACTTGCAAATGAAATATATAATGAAGGCAGATTCAGATTAAACTAAATTTTACTATAATTCAATGCTTTTCAATGCAAAATCAATTTTATCAATTACTATGAGTATGTTTTTGTTTATCGAGACCAGGATTTTACTTTCTAACCTGAGCTAGATGAATGAATGACATCTGGCGCCGAAGGCTCTGAACGAAGACTCGAACCACTGTCGTATGAAAATCAGGAATATTGGTTTCAAATATCTTCTTTTAAACTTTCTTTGTTCATTAATCTTTCACTACAACTTCATAACAAGGATTATTTAGGTTAACATCTACTTTGTCTAATGTTGATCGGAAAGTTTTATCTAGGGCGGATATAATTTAGTTATCTTCTTTCGTGCTACTAATATGCTTTCGAAAATCAACGACAAACTTATAGCTTACGTATCGCTAATGCATGCATATCAGTCATTTATGATAGGCATGGTTGGAAAATAATAGGTAACATTACAATTTGCAAGGTCGTTTTCCATAACCTGATTTAGATAACCTAATAGAACCACTTCTGAATTCTGAATGAATTAACATTACTTCTGAATTAACACATTCTGAAATATTGAGAAAAATAAAGAGAAGTATACTTTTCAAAGCAACGAAGAATTCAGTAACGCTACTGTCTTTATAATCAAAAGACAGCTGATAATCATTGACAAAGGTGTAGTGTTTTTTTTAAAGGTATTACTCAGTGTAAGCTCTTCTCTCCTCTATTCTTACTTGATTCCTTACGCGATTGTACTACACACATCGAGAGAGGAATGTCATGTAAGTGGAATACATTATAACAGAAATAAACAAATAAAATCATTTCATTAAAAAAAACTATGAATTACCTGAGACTTACCTTTCAACTTCCTTCTCTTTACTTCCACTGGGATCTGGTCTAAAGACATCTCAAGCCAGACCGGGAGTTTCCTCGCAAATAATCTTATCTCATTCGAGAGGCTAAGGATTACATAATAAAGATCAACAATTTATCATCCATGGTTTCTCTCATTTTGTCAATAATCAGTTACACATCAGTTTTGTAACATATATACATTAATGGGTAATGGGAATAGGGGGTGAACACTTAGCGCTGCATGCCTGCCTCTAGACTAAACCAACTTTAGCTAACGCGCTTTTGAGTAATCATTCGGCTGTTTAATATATCATGATAAAGTACCACTTTTCACTAAAATGATGAAAATCTTTGAACAAACCTTTCAGGAATATCTTGAATGGCTCCAGGGATTAGCACGTCGTTAAGAACCTAAAAGAATATAGAAAAAAAAAAGAAAATATGGGTACCGGTAAGAATGATTTGACTTCAAAAGCTGAAAATGTGAGAAAAATAAGAATTTCAAACAAAAGATATTGCATGGGAATAGGTAGGCTTAATGCAATTAATTGATGATGGACTGATGGTTACACAGTTGAAACACAAAATGAATAGACGTAAATGATATTTACGTTGAAAAAAAAACTAATTCCAAGATCACTATGTTTTGACAGGCTCATCGTGACAAAAATTAGGGGGAGGGATGGAGCGATTCCATACAGGGGCGGATCCAGCCGGCGGCAAGGGAGGGGGCCTAAAAAGGGTATTTTTTTCCGCCGCCATCCCCCCCTTGCGCGACAGGGGTAGTGAGCACAAATTTTTTTGGGGGGGCACCCGAAAAAAATTTTTCCCTACGGGAAGGGTTATTTTTTTTCCACCGCCACCCCTTGGGCGCCAGGGGAGGGGGCCAAACTTCTTTTTTTTCAAAAAAAGGGTGTTTTTACCTGTTTTCTTCTAGGGGGGGCCCGGGCCCCAGGCCCCTGGATCCGCCACTGATTCCATATATATTCCATCCTTTCCCTATGGTTTGTCAAATATTGTCTACAAAATTCTCATCGATTCCTGAAGACCCGCCGGGAAACATGTAAAAATTACCTTGTAAAGAACAGAATCGCACAGAATTATGACGTCAATGATGACATCATACGTCAGTAGACAAGATAAGTGAGGAGGCAGGCCTTGCCAGAAATGAAGAAGAAAATTCTGAACCTAAAATAAATTGAAGTAATGATTGAAGGAAGCAAACTCTAATGATTACAATTATACCAAAGATAAAAAAAAACTGCAGCTGTTTTGTCGTTAAACGTTCACTTTCCTACATTGTTTTAGCTCTGTAAGGCAATGCATTTGTCAACGACGGTCTTACCATTCAAGTATTAATCAAGTTTATGGAAATAAAATAGTACTACTCATGTTTGCAAGCTCTTGAAATTATTACGGTACAAACGACAAACGTTGATGTTACACATTAAGATAAGAGAATATTAAACTGCAGAACTTACACCATGTTTACATTGATATAGGCAGAAAACATTTGCTCATTGTCTCACTGGCTCACTTGTATATTGTATGTAGCATTCAAAATATTTCAAATACATTCAATTATCATTGTGCAAATGAAAAGTACAAAAACGCTCTCTGCAGAGTGATACCAATTGAAAATATAAGTTCATTTTAAATGAAATGGATTTCCTACATTTATATGAATACACATCATTATGAAGTAAACATATTTCATGTTGAATTCATGCAAAACATACATTTAATCAACTTCTTATTATACCGACCTCATCAAAGTTATTAGAAACGATTACATCCAGCAGTCGTTGCGAGTGAGTTCGGTACATCAGTATGAATATCTCCACCTACGGTCAGAACATTATAGTTAAACGAAGTATTACCACCAGTAACTTGACATATCAAATGAACAGATGAAGATAAAGAGAATCAACGGGGAATCAGAAATATAAATGTAAATAACAACGGTAAAATGTGAGAGAAGGAGATAGAAGGAGTAGGTATGCGATTTGGGGTAGAATTATATCATAATGGTGTGCTATAGATATTAGTATGTCAACTACTTGCTTCAGTTTCCAATCATTTTCTTTGGTAGTAAATACTCTTTACAAAACACTCATTATAGTCATTTCATTATCCTTATCTTTAGTCTTTGATTGCTCTTTTTTTTTCTTCAGTAATATGAAAATACATATTGAACTATTTTAATCATTGATTTGCATCAAAGATATGCATTTCCCATTTCAATTATTATAATTCGTTTTCTCTGTGTCCCCCATGGGGCTAAAAACGTTGTCTTGCACATTATAATAATTTATGTACATATCAATATTAAAAACAACAAACAGCGTGAAGGAAAAAAAAGATATACTAAATGGACTGATAACAAATTTGCAATATCAAAAAGAAAAGTGGTCAAATCTTAAATCATAATAACTGGAAATACACTGTCATCATTAGAATGGAATGAAAAAGTAAACCAATCGCTTTAAAATCATTTTAGATTCTTACCTTTTCGCAAGGTACTTCTGGAGGGAGAACAAGGTTTTTTGCATCCGGATACTCTGGGAGGAGGGTTCCTGTCTTGGAGCTGAGAGAGAACTTCTTGTTTGATCCCTAAATAAGAAGATTATAATATAATTAGTTTATACATAGCGCTTAACGCAACGGTGAGATCTATAAGCTCTTTACAGATATAATAATACCCCGGTCATCGAATCAGACCCTCCCCGCGTACAATGTAAGCACATTCTCCACTCCATGGGGAGCATTCCAACCAGGCGATATTTAACAGACGCCATAATGCTGAGCAAACTACAATGACTTTCGCATCCTACCGATATAGAACATACAGGGGAACCGCTGTATCATCTTATATTGAAGTATTTGCCGGAAGTTGCGGAACAATAATCGCTTTAAAAAAGTATTGCCTTGCTTCACATCTTTTTGTGTTTTGTATGACACTCAATTATATTTGTTTTATCGAGGAGGGAGGGGGTGTAAATTTGATTTGGTCTATTGCTTACTATTGTTTTTTACGTCATTTCATATAGCCTATACTGGACCATTTTCCCCTCACAAAATAAACAAATCTGAGTTTTTTAATATTTTTTTAAACGAAATGCTATTAGTTTTTGACTTACCTCCATCTTCGGTTTCTTTTCCGAAAATCTGGAAGACATAAGATTTTCTTTTGCATTAGCATATATTCTGAAGTGCTATTACATTCAGTTCAATTACAGTTGACGAAATATTTTTCTTTTTCACCTCAAGTTCTTTTTATTCAATTTAGATATCATTAAACCTCATAATTATTACATCAAAGGGTTTTTGGTCTACGCTGCACAGAAGTATTTCAAGAAAAATCATTTGAATGCTCTACAAATCCTACTAACATAAGTTATACAAACAGTAAATTACTATCATGGAAATTATGCGTCTAACCAATTTCCACTTTTTTTCTACAGGTGTATTTCATTTCAACTTATTTCAGCACAATAATTATAAAAGCTACACTAAAAAGTTGAATCGGACAAATAAATAATCGTGATAAAGAAAGGGAAAATCGTGGTACAAAAAAAGCGAAGTGCTTGAATTATGTAGCTCCCGTCTTTCAGCAGGGGCGGATCCAGCCAGCGCCAGGAGGGGGGGGGGCCCAATTCATGAAAAAATATTTAGCGGCGAATCGGCCAGCCGGTGAATAAGTTTTTTGTATAATTGTTTTAATAATTTTTCTTTGTTGCCAAGGGGGACTGGGCCCGTCGCCCCCGTGGGTGGACCCGCGCCTGCTTTCAGATACATATCTGTGGAATCATTCATAACCCCTCTGTTCCATTGATGGGGACAGTGCAGTATAATGTTAATCCTCACTTTCATGGACAAAAAATATATAGTTACACAATTTCACTAAACAACAAGATCGTGACCATCTAACCTATGAGTCATAAAAAATTGTCAAGTATTCAAGGTTCAATCATAAATTGATCAAGTAACAGATAGATCCTATTGACTCGCGTTGTGATACTAACTCTTTAAATTTCAAGATAGCACGCTTGTCATACCATAATAATAATAACAAATTTGGATTTACATAGCACTTAATAATATGTACCATCTCTGATCTAAGTGCTTTACAGATATTATTATTACCCCATTCATCGGATTCACTCACGCACAGTGTGCACCATATCCACTCCCTAGGGAGTATTCCTAACATTTGGTCACCGTGAGGGCTATATGGCAAGTTCTATCACAAAGGCTTTCGTAATCCTACCAGGTCCCCATTTCTTTCCTGGGTATGGAGTGGCAAATGAAGATCAATGTCTTGCAAAAGGGCATTAGTGCCGTGTCGACCCTATATCCCCATCAGTTCTTATACCTTGTAAGTCCAGGACCCGAGTAGACTGAATGATAGTAGATAGAAGTCCTTTTGATGCTGATTCCATAATAGTGGTATCTGAAAGATAAATAATATTTAGCATTGCATTTTTTTATACAATGCCCACTCAGCAACAGCTATATGTCAGAAATCAAGCTTCACCATGAAAAGAAGGGTTTCAATGGGCCATTGTATGAAAACATGAAATGCTATTGTGAACAGGTGGTCAGTTGATGGGAAGGGACATACCAATGTCTATTGTTCATCTAGCTGACTGATGAATGACTGGCATGATGATGTCACAAAAGTCATTTGCTTTTGGAGGTTTTTTTTAGGGGTGGAGCTTAGCAGGTAGAACCAAAGTAATAACAAATAATATAGAATATATGACATAAATGTACACCAAAAATTCAAAAGATATGTGATGTATTCATTATTACAGATCAACAAAAGTCAACATGAATTTTTAATTTCGTCACCTTGTAAGTGACTCGTTACAAATTATGACATGAACCTGTTACGAATAATTGTCTTTCAAAAGTCAGAATGCGAATTGCATACATTACGTGTTGTAAGGTAGGGCAAGCCAACATTTTTCTTACCTACCTAGCGACAGTTGTTCAGGCTAGAAGTATTGAGATACATTTATTCGTAACAAGTGAATGAAATGACTCGTATCGAGGCGATTCACAAAGACATTTGCATAAATTTGGTTACATTACGAAAATGGCCTATTAAAGGCCGGTGTAGTCTACTTACTTTGATTGACCTCTGGTGCCAAGACGTCTGGTGGTAAGCTTGGGAAATTTCTGCCGAATAACCTACATACACATAACGCGTGAAACATAATCAGTGGAAAATTACACGATTTTCACTTAAAATTGTGGCAAACTTTGACAATGTGCTATATGATTTCTTAAAGCTATTACCTGTAAAGACAAACTATATTTGAAATGTAGATAAAGCTCAGTAAATTTGTTGGAATAAAAAACCTTAGTGTGAACATATGCACCATATCATATCAGGCACCAAACATAAATAGACTAATGAATCTGCACCCCCCGTATTAAATGAAAATTATCAATGATTGTGAATGGAATTATGAACCTTAATTTGGATAACCTAATTCGTTTTGTTTAGAATTATCCAAGTAATACGAGAAAAAATTTGGAATCTTGAATATTTCGTATAACTGAAATACTACTTTTCGAATACCTAAAACTTAATATTATTATTATCATAGAGAAGAGAACTGTTTTCATTACCTTTCCAAATGTCGCAGCACTAGAAGGTGAAAAGTCATGTTTCTTACAGAAATCGAGATAGTGCGTATAGAGCACACAGCGAGGCACACAAACACCATCGGAACGCTCATAGTTCTCAGATAACCTGCAAGGGGAAAATATAAAGAAGTTAAAATTGTACCTTTTAAATTATATCATGTATATTATATTCTATGCACAGGATTCGGGTTTGGCGTTTAAAACGTCATGTGAAATATCCCCCTCTTTGTGTCTCTCTCAAAATAAAATTCGCAATATAAGGGGTGGGGGAAGAATTTCCTCCAAAAGCCCTAGGAAACCACCATCACCATCAACAGCAATAACAAAAAAGGGGGGAATACTAAACGACTATCTTTTATCACGTCTAACTTTCCAATAACCCATCACAAGTGGTTTAAAATACGTTTCTCATTTGTAATTCAATGTGATTAAAATGTTAAATTTACGTATTCATTTATCTTATCATTATCATCATCATCATCATCACCATCATCACCATCATCATCATCATCAATATCATCATAATCATCATCACCTGGTGATGGTCCATCATTTGAAATAGGAGCAACCTTTTGATAAGCCTAGATCATAAATATTAGATAAATACGTTCAAAGGATTTCTGATAATGATCGCATCACAATTTTTTCCGTAATTTTATAATCAAAATGTATCGGCATTGTACATATTACGACCATTGGCCTTCAAAATATTGTAATTGATAGCAATTAAAAGACATACCATTTCAACGTTACAACAAGCTGCATGTGTTTTGTACTATCTACTGCCTCCACAGGCTCCTCTGACCCTGAGCACTCCGCGTGGTTTTCACTCTCCTCTTCTTTGGCTAGCTGTGGCTGCTTCGAGTCCGAGACTTCTTCGTTCTCCCCGCTATATTCCATTTCTGGGGGATTCGCTTTAGACATTTTCGCCCTTCCTAAAATAAGGAATAAAACAGAAAGCATGTTATATACACCAAATGAATCGAGAGAGAAAGAGATATGTGATAGCAGTAGGACCTTAAAGCCCAAGTCCACTCCGATTTTCAAAAATTATAACATGTTGTAAATAAATCAAAGGTTAAAACTGCCAAATATCACGGGCGAACTTCAATCAGGTGATTTTTAAGAGCGATTTTTGTTTCGGGTATTTCGAACAAAACATTTATATTGCTGTACGGATGTGACGTATGCTCCTCACAACGAAAGTGCCAGCGGTATACATTCTGACAATAGGCTATTTTCGTAATGTAACCAAATTTAATGCATACGTCTTTGTGAAGTGCCTCTATACAAACTATTTCATTCACCTGATAAGAATAATAGTGTTTCATTATTCTTATCAGGTGAATGAAATAGTTTGTATCGAGGCACTTCACAAAGACGTATGCATTAAATTTGGTTACATTACGAATCTGTGTTGTGAGGACCCTACGTCACAACCGACTCGCTCATTAACTTGTTTTTTGCTCATTAAAAAAAATTATTAAAAATAAATCTGAGCACCATTTTCCAAAACCAAGTTATATTTGGGCTTTTTAGATTTTTGTCTATCTAATCAGCTCAACTTTTCAGTGGAGTGGACTTGTACTTTAAGAGTTCACGCTCACTTTTTAGTCAAGCGTCTGTATGGAAATAAACCATGCAAATTAGTCAATATGAATATCAATATAAAAGGCTAAATACAAATCTTCACAATTTTGAATGCCGGGTTTGATTGTTAATTACTCAAAATGTACAACTTGTCTCAGATGACAATTTTCACATTGTAAAGTTGAAGGACGTCAAATTGGTGTGGGAATGTTTTTTGTCTCGGATATCTTCGAATAATCTTGTATTCAAAATCATTACTTTGGGTTTTCCATTACATTTTCAGTTTTTGCCAAATGAAGACCACAAAATATTTGTGTATTAGGAATTAATTCAAAGTCAAAAAGAAAATAACACTGTGCATCACACATACCACTTTTACCCTCTTGTTCTATCCAGTCATTCCAGTGCCATTAATGATTCATGACTATGCATTAAAAGGGGCACTCTGGAATTTCAGCTGCGACGAAAAATCGCATTTGTGCTTATAATACATACGCACAGATATTTTGCCTTGAATTTTCAGAGAGACGAAATGTAATTAAAGATTTTTACCAATATTTAAAGAAAAGTATTCAAATAAATGTTATAAAACTTACTTGAAAGAATTAAGATATCCATCAGCTTTAGAATGTGCAAACATCGGTCTTGTGCGAGTTTTAGCTTTTTGAGTTGATAACAATCAAAAGTTGTTTTTTACACCTTTCACAAAGCACAGATTTGTGACACGTCACATGCATGGAGCAGGTAAAAAGGCAGGTTACATTTGCTCACATACCAGAAACAACTTCATGAATAAACCTTACATGCCTCTCCATTCATTGTGTAAACTAAAGCATCCTGGTCCCATAGTCAAAAGGAATTTTGCCAAATGCCAACTCGATCAGACTCAATAAACCTGTTTATGCGTATTATGACTGTATTCAAATTTATTACCAGTAATCAATGTAATCTGTATGAATAACAACCACTTGCTATTTTTGTTTTGTCGGACAAATCTTGAGCAAGCTTCGAGTCGACTAGAGGAGCCTACGTTGAATAATATGCTCCACTATAAACTTGTCTGTTTTCAAATCTTTGATCATTTGTGCTTTCCTTTTTACTTCACTATTTTCCCCTATTATTTTCTTAAACATTAATAGGCCTACCCAACAAGAACCATCACCTTGAAAGATTGGTATAAAATTGAGAAATGTATAAGTCATTCCTTCCATTTTCTTTTCGTACATTTGGCATTCAAAATAATTAATATAAAACACACATACGATAAAGATTTGATTGATTTGATTAGATAAAGTTCTTATTCAACATTCCAGCACAAACTGATACGAATTCACAGGATATACACTTGAAAGGAAAGAGTACAAACACGAATAAATCAAAACAGACTTTTTAAATGAATATAGCGAAATAGCACTACACAATCATGATAAAGTCATATTACAGTGTCTTGCTCGGTGGAACCAAATGACCGAATGCATTTCTATCTTTATTGATATCTTATAAACACGTAGAATCACCAAAATCGCAAATTCTTTTCGACTCTTTTAAAATAAATTGTTTAAGAAAATGATCTTACCTTATTGAACGATCTTTTAGAGAAGAGATGAACATCAATTCCTCATAGTCCTTTCCTTGTTATAAAAACCCAAATGTATCTCAAAAAGGCAAAGCAGTCATCAGTTCATACAGATAGGACTTTTGATTGAAGAAACTGTTCTTTTTCAATAACGGTATATAAGCTATTGTGCATGGCAACCACTCATAAACGGGAAACCGTTGCAATCAAAAGCGGCAAAATATCTCGGATTCCAATAGCTCGTAAAAAATTACTTGATGCTATACAAGTATATTTTCTTGATTACTATTTCTAGGTTTTAGGTGAAAGCTTTTACTCTCGATAAAAAAATATTGCCAAACCTCCTGACAGTAATCGTGGACCTCTCTCGTACCATGGACCTACTACATGTATGAAACGCAGAAATAAACCCGAGATCTTTACTTGGTATGTTCACGGTGAACAGCGTGCCTCAGACGCTACAACAGGTTTTCACTGATTCAAGTCGTACCTTATTTCTGTGGATTTCGCTCTCTAAAATAAGATCAGTGACTGCAAAATAAGATCAATGACTGTAAAATAAGATCAATGACTGTAAAATAAGATCAGTGACTGCAAAATAAGATCAATGTGAACTAGCAAGAGTGTGACTTGAATTATCCCCAAGTCAATGTGTGGTCTCGAAGTGATGCCACGTGAAAATTCATTAGGGCATTATCAATATTTGATGAAGGTGATTAAACTGCGTACAAAAGGGGAAAGTTAGGGAAGGCAGTGATCGAAAGACTGACCAAACTGGAAGGTATTACGTCATCATGTGTGCTCGACATTGCATGGCAGATAGCTCCACATGGTGACACAAAAACCAAACCACAAAACCGTTTTAAAATACTCTCAGATTTACATTCTTGCAAGTACCATTCAGGTGCTTAGAAAATGGAGCTTCGGGATGTTGTATCACGTTACCTACAAGACGGGGCAGGAGGGGTGTGGGGGGGGGGTACTCGGATAGCATGCGCAGCTTTCATGATTTTATTGTCATTCATGGTCATTTTTTTTTGGGGGGGCCGCATGCGTGTCGATCCGGGGTGGGGGATATATCCCCAACATTTCAGGTGGGGGTAGCCTGTACAATCACCCCCCCCCCCAATAATTCACCATCAAAAGAAGAAAAAAATGAAGAGAAAAATTAATAATGAGAGCCCGATGAGAGTAGTTAATGGTTATTACTCGCAAGATGACCATCAATATACACATTTTGCTATCTCATTTTCATATTACATGTACATACATATATAAATAGAAAACGAAGTAAATGAGACAACCGTATATGAGACAAGAATAAATTGAATTCTCGCTCATAAGGCTTCATCAGGAATTTATGAATTTATTCAATTTATTCAATCAACAGCATCATAGAAATGCAGTGCGCCAAATGCAAAGCCGCAGCGTTAAAAAGCAACGAGCTAAATGTTAAGCGCGAAGCGCAAAAGTGCAAAAAAGAAGTAGAGAGTGGGAGAGAGAGACAATGAGAAACAGAGAGGATAATAACCCAGGTAGCAAGCCCATGTGGGACCCACATGGGTCCCATATTCTCTGAAACATGGGCCCCATATGGAAAACCATCTGAGGCCCTAAGGCATCTGCACCCAAGAAGCATATGGGAGTCTGGAACCCATATGGGTAAACCCATATAAGACAGATGGGACCCAGATGGGACCCATACCAAACTGGGCTCAAATGGGTATGCCAAGCTTAATCCCATCTGGTACCCATATTGATTGATTGATTGATTGATTGAAAAGGTTTTATTATAATTGCACTTCGCAGCCAAATGGCTGAATTATGAACAATTTACATTGGCAATAATACATACAAATGTGGTTTAATATTCTCACAAAGTATAATATACAGTATATAACAAAATTCATAACCAATATGACTAAGGCAATAACAGATAAAATTAAGTTAGTTTTAAAATATATTTTGTGAGGTGACACAAGAGTGGATCAAAGGATGAGCAAGCAGGCCCTTTGCTCTTACACACTCTCAGACACGTTCTTTGCAAACTGCTCTCATATTCGCCCACATATTCGCCCCCCGCACACACATCACTACACTGAAAACTCATATTCTCACTCATACAAACGCTCCTATTCACGCTCCTGTACCATGGACACTCTCATAAACACTCACATTCACACTCTTATACACACTCCCATTCACACTCCCATACCCTAGTAAGGTCTGCTTGCCCATCCTTGGACTTCTCTTGTGTCAAGAAATGTTGGGTATTTCAAAATGTAAACAACAAAAAACAAGAAAGCTCCCTCTCGATCTTCGTACATTGGAGCAAAATAAGTACATGAATTAAAACCTTGGACACCATTTGATCTGAATTGCCATGTCATGATTGCTACAAAACCTTATCACTAATTCAATATATATATATATATACATTTTAAAAAGGTGTTACAAGTGAATGGAAGCATAAAATTTAAAATTTAAAATTTAAAAAATGTAAAAAATGTAAAAAATGTAAGCAGACAATGAGATTCGGGACCATTCAACAGGTAAGTATTAAAGACAAAATGGGAAAGTGTAAATGGTGATTCATTCATGCATTCAACAGGTCTATTAAATACGGAATTGAGCTATTTCTATAGCGGTTCGTTTTACAGTGAAATTGACGATACTTAGTGACTGTCCTTCTCCGCAGTGAATAATCTACATCATTGTTAACAGGTAACCAATGTTTACAAAGTGGGTTGTTGGCAAGAGATGAGGCAAAATTAGTACACAATTGTTTGCGTCTGTCTGACAGCGTCTGCAAAGAACACACTTCAAGAGCTTTGTTATAATTAATATATTGATCACCTAATATGGTCCTACATGCTCTTTTCTGGATTCGTTCCAAACTTAAGATTTGATTTTGTGTGAGGTTTCCGTTAAAAACAGGTACTCCATAATCCAATATTGGGCGAATATATCCCTTGTAAACTGTTACAAGATCACAGAATGGCAATCTGTATGTTTTGAGAATACGAATCATGAAAAGTTTTTTACTGGCACGGCATAAAAGGTCTGAGATGTGACTGTCCCATTTCAAATTGGACTGCACAGTTATTCCTAATATTTTTGCTTTTTGTACACTATTTAAGCACTCATCCCCAATAAACAGAGGTCTCTGTTCAGCTAAATTCTTAGAAAAGAGATATACATACAATGACATTTCGATGGATTAAGAGTCATGTTATTACGAAGAGACCACTGATAAAAATCAGATAAAGTATCTTGTAATTTAGATGGTTGTGATAATTTACGACTTTCAACTAATGTCAGATCGTCTACATACTTGAAATATGGTACTTCTGAGTTAATACAAGCATATTTAATCATTATTAGGAAAATAATTGGTCCTAATTTTGTACCCTGTGCTACACCGGCATGAGACGTTGACCAGTCTGAAAAATGACTAAGATATTTCACACGTTGTTGACGGTGTTCAATAAAATTTAAGATCCATGAAATAATACAAGGCCGAACGTGGAGGTGGATTAACTTATTGGCAAGTATATTATGGTCTATACGATCAAAAGCTTTTGAAAAGTCTGTGAATATAAGTGTAGATATGGACCGAGAATATTCTGCATTTTTATAAATCTGGTGAAGCAAACGAATTAAGTAATGATTAGTTGACAGACATTGACGGTTTCCGTACTGATTAATATCAATGTGAATTGAAATATCTTCTAGTAACCATTTAGATATATACGACTCTGCTATTTTTGCAAAATAACTAGTTAGTGCTATAGGTCTTAAATTCTGAGGTATTACAGGCTGACATTTAGGAATTGGCGTAATCTCACATCGTTTCCACTGATATGGTACTACTGACAACTGGAAAGAAGTGTTCAAGATATCAGTAAGAGGTGTACAAAATTCCAGTGCAAATTCTCGAAGAATTCGCACTGGTAAGTCTCCACTTATACCAGACTTTTGTTGGTTTAAGGAACTCAATTGTCTAAAAACTTCGTACGGTCGTACAATCGGACATGTTTCCTGAGCTGGTAAGTAAGCAGGTAAATCATTCCTACTAAGACTTGGAAGATCAGCTGCCACCGATAAGAAATGCTCGTTTATATAATTAGCAATATATTTGAATTTGTCGGGATCATTCGGGTCAATATTTGGCACTACAATTGGGGTATGTTTCTTTTCACTATTTGTTAAAATCCGAATCTGCTTATACCAAGCTGCTGGGTTATCATTTTTTAAGTTGCGAACTCTGGTGTTATAATATGAAATCTTCTGTCGTTTTATCAACCGTTTAACCTTGTTTCTTAGATGACGCCACAAACTTTTTGATTTGCTATTAAAAGCTTGCTGTCTTTGGCGGATAACATCTTTAACTTCAGCATTTATCCAAGGCTTATCTCTACAATGCAAACGAATCTCCTTAGTAGGAAAATGTATATCCAACTGAGACTGAATTGTATCCAAAACATTTTACATTTCATAGATGGGTCTTCTACACTGAACATCTCTTCCCAAGTGTACTGAGTTAACCAACTTCCAAATGACCTTTTCCCACTATCCGGAATAGGACGAACAAGCTTTTTCTTTACTCAGATATATCCCGTGTGGGTTAACCCAGATTTTCCCCATGTGTTACCCATATGGGCATATTCATATTCTACCCATATGTGTACGCCCAGCTCATTCCCATCTGGGACCCATAAGGGCTGGCCCAGATAGATCCCATATGGGTTACTAAATATTGGCCCCACATATATGGGTTCCATTTAATAGCCCAGATTGCACAAGTGACCCAGATCATCCCCATATGGGCCCCATATTGGCTTGCTACCTGGGAAAAAAGGAAGGGGAAGAAACGGGCAGAAGAAAAAAGGAAGAAAGACAAGAGAAAGAGGGACATATATATTCAAGCATTTCCTTCAGGGAACTTATGTGAATGGGCGATGAAAAAAGAGGTTGACTTTAAAGTAACCTACAATGAAATACTACTCATGTTTATTTCTTACAATGTCAAAATTACTTTACGGGATCCCCCTCCCTAAAAAGCTTAGGCATGGATGATGGTAGGTATGAGGTTAATGCATGATCAGGAATTAGTTGAGTGGATGGAAAAGAAGTGAGAAATAAGCTGAAAGAAACATGGAAAATTGCCATGGAATGATGGAAGGCAATGTGAGACAGGCCCAACATGTTCTAAAACAAGTAATACAACAGAATACTCCAGTTCCATATTTTGGAGAAAGATTATTATGTCACAACTTATTTTTGTTTTATTGAAAAGCTGATGTAGGCCTATGTATTGTATTCAAACGTAACAGGCATAAGATAGTTAAGGTATTTTTGAAGGTTAGAATGTTATTACGTTTGAGGTTTTGTTTATAACACCCTTCCAATAATAATGCACCTTCTAAGACTGGTTATAGTTTTTGAAGAAAAAATAGTGCTCTGGTCAGGGCCTGAGGGGAATATTATGCTTATATTTTAGAGCGTATCGGGTATAAGTATATCTGGGTGAAGAAGGAGATAATGGAAGTTTGTTGTTTGGTAGTTGGAACGTAAGTTTTATATTATGTTTTTAAGAAACAGACAGTTTGTATGAGATCAGGAGTGGAAATTTTCTGTCATTTTGAGAACCAAATTTTGCATCAGTGATATTCTGTTTCATTGAATTGAGTTTCCCGCAGAGAGGATTCAGTTGGTTTAATTAAAGAAGGAAGAGAGTCAAATGAAGAACCAAAAGCAATATGTTTTTCATTTACTAATGAGAACTATGTTTTTGGAATTCTCCTTACACAGAATATTGGAATGGGTTTTCACGATGAATGTTGTTTGGAGACATCAATATTCATAAAATGTATGTTTCTATCACCAGGAAATAAAGAATTTTCTGTCTACATGAACCTTTCCTGGTTGCTTATTAATGCATTTGCCCACTGGTAACATAATACTTTCACAAGTTGATATCCCTCACCATTGGATTTTTTTGAGGGGTAATGTCTAAATTTCGTTTAAAAATAGATGATATCAGTCTGGTAGGCCTACACTGCAGGCAAGAGTCAGGACTAACATTGAGCATGTTATTAATTTTATTACCACTCTTATATTCTCTGAAATGTTATCTTTATTGAGGGTGACTTGAAAAAGTTAATAACTTGGAAGGGAGGGGGTGCAACCTGCCACACGCTTCTACCTCTTGTTTGCTTTGATCCATTGCCGTAAATATTTTGGCACCTATCATCCCCCAACCACGGATACAAATCGACACCCCTGGGGGTCCAGGGGGTAACCAATTGTATATCGCATTCTGAATATAATAAATCAGATATTGTTTTAATCCATGGTTTCGTAAATTCGTCGTTAACGTCTATAACATCGCTCAAGGATAAGGTATCACACGTTTCCTGCTTTTTGATATCTTGAGTTCTTTTGTTGACTCACCTTGTAGTAATAGCCGTCTCCTTTCCAGTAAATGTTTCTAAGCAAATAGGCGCTAATCCAATCATTATAGCCAATGTACCAATATTGACAAGATTCTTTAAAGCCTTGATGCTCGGCCGTACAGTCAACTTTGCCATCCCCATCATTTCATTTCTAAAAGGCCAAAGACCACGTCAAAAGGTTCATCAAATCTGGATGGGCGATTGGTTAGCCTGCAAGCACAAGCAGACTCTCATTTGACACTTCACCACAGTTCCTAAAGCATTGAGCAGAGGCTAGATATGTCAGTTTCTGGAGGCCGGCTAAAGTATAGAGCCTACTGTAGTCTCTTATTTCAGACACTGTTACGCACAACGACTGACAATGGTTCGTACCTGCAGACTAAATATGAGAAAGGAGGGACCTCACAATAAATCAGGGAATCAATTTATATTGTGTGTCATAATATGCTATATTTCCAATTCAGTTTGTCATGAAAAGGGGAAGGGGGAGGCGTTCCTCTTTATAGCCCCACGCCTTGTGATCGCGTTCATGCCTAGTATACCCTTAACAACATTTGAGTTAGATCATGGATAAACCACATTTGTTTTGTCCCACTTTTTTACTGAGCGTGGACTAACAAAACTACACGTTCAATATTTGTCTTAACCCGCAAGAACCACCACTGAAGACGCTTTTATTTTATATACGATTATCGCCATACATTGGACGAGTGGACAATGCAAAGTTGAGACGGATTTTACTCGTGAGGAGAGCTTTATTTTGCTAACCATTCCGTCAAGTTGTAAAGATGCAGCAGTATTAGTATAACCAGGGCATCGTTTCACGAAACCGCCATAATTGTGTACACATTCACCGATTAATTACAATACATTAGTTTCAATGGTATGTCGGTGAACTTGTACTTCTGACCGTTTCGTGAAACGCCGCCCTGGTAACTGGCAGTTCCTCTTCCGAAACTTACCATTTACTTAATTTATTTATCCTCTCTCTCTCTCTCCCTTCTCTCGCCCCCTCTTTCACCCTCCCCCTCTCTTTCTCTTTCTCTCTCTCTCTCGTTTATCTCTTAATATCTTCCTCTTTTTCTCTTTCTCTTTCTCTCCGTCACCACTTTCTATCTGTCTACTACCTCCCTGTCTGTCCTCCTCTCTCTGTATATAAATTGGATTGCTCTTCGACATTGTTTGAAATCATTTATCTTAACCCTATATAGCCCGGGCTATTTTGAAACTGCATAGCCCGGGGGGGGGCTTCTAAAGCCCCCCTATGATCTCGGCCGTTGAAAGGCCGATCGCCGCGAAAATTTGCAGGCATGTCAAGTGAAGTGTATAGATTACTATGGTAATTTATTTTTTTTGAAAAATTCATTCATTTGCATATTTATGGTAATTTATGCAAATAAGGTAATAACATTCACATTTTTACCCATAAATCATATATTCTTCGTATTTAAACATTATTTTTCGCTACATATATTCTTTATACCATTTGGGATAACAATACAACAACAAAAATTGGAAGAGCCAGGTTATTCCTTATGTTATCTATTGATTTGATAATTTCTTATGTATTTCGTTGTTTTTTTAATTTATCTATTTTATTGTGTTTGTTGTTTTATTTTAATGCTAACTATAATTCAACTATTTTTAACCCCAAAATACACACCTTAACTATAAACAAGACCAAAATAACGTTTTTAATAACCAATGTTTTATTTCTTTTTGGGAAAATAAGATTTCCATATGTTTTGTACACAAATCACGAAAATGAGCGATTTTCGGGCTGACATGCAAAGACAAAAGGTCACGTGACTTTGTAACGGTAGGTCTGATTTTCGAAAAATTTATTTCAAAAGATGCGCAAGACTCGAAAGAAAAAAGTCATAAAATTTCAGCGCAAGATTCTTTGGCGTTAAAAAATTATCGCGAAAAATGTAGGGGGGCTTCTAAGGGGGGGGGCTAGATAGGGTTAAATGATGGATTGCCACGCCTCGTTGTCAATCTGAAGAAAAACAACAACTTCCAATCAACAATTTTTAATCAAGTGCATCATTTGTTTTTATTAAAGACAGTCTTGAGTTGTTGTCATGCATGGCGAAATTTATCAGGGAAGCAACGAAACGTTTTGGGCTAATCACCGGAATGATATGGCATCTGTGAAACGAAAGAAAATAATATCCACCAAACAAAACGGAAATAATATCTGCCAAACAAAATGAAAATGATATCTGCCAAACAAAATGAAAATGGTATGTGCCAAAGGGTAGAAAGTACAAAGCTGAGTAGAGAGTAAATGTAATGGTAAGAAAAACGAGTCAATCATCCGGACCAGTAGAAAAGGTGTTATCATGTGATATACGCTGTGTCCTTGTCCGAATTTCCCTCGAAATGATGTTTCATTTTTCCCAAGGCGCACTGGCCTGAGTATTTTAGTTACGGTGAATCTGTCTCTTACCCTAAAATCCTACCCTTCATATACTCTCCGAGTGAGCCCTCTATATTATGAAGCATGAAAACATCTCAGAGTTGTAAGAAAATTACTTCTGCTTAATAACCACTGTACACAGATTAGGACAACCTTTCCCTGTACAGAGCTGTACTAAGCAATTTCAATTGATTTCTATTCCGTAAACATCGGGCTGGAAACAGACCTGCGAGCGTAATTAAAGCTAATATCTTTAAAATAAAGTTGAGTTCTGGTCATGCAATTGCATTGTGAAAGAATGGTGTGGAATCGCTCAGAAAAGGTTGATCATGTAGCATATAAGTATTATTTGATGTGTACTGCAAGGTTCTAGAGTCATCAAATTGATAAGGAATTTGGCACAGTCTTGTTAAATTAAGTAACAAGCACTGTAAACAGAAAGATATAAATGGGACTACACAAATATGTGGCATAAAAATCGGGCCTCATTTTTATGCTACTACTTGTCATATTAAGAATATGGAGGCATTTGAAGAGCCATGCTTTTCAGGGAACATTTTTGCTCTGAAGTTCTTTCACACTTGCATAATAACAATGATAATGCTCACAAAGTATTGTTCACCTCTCCCCAGAACTCAACCTTCTCTTTAAGCTATGGTATGGGCATCATATGTCGAGAGAACATGGCTATATCATTCTGCATGGATTGTTTATTCTGCAGTAGTTTGAACCAGTAAAATAAAAACAAACTCACAAAAACTTGCTGGGAAATCCACAACTCTCATTTGCACATAGTGACATGTGTTAAGCACATGGTGTCGGGCCTATATTACCTTGATTTCCTTTTTTTTCTATGCTCATTACTCAGCCCCTATACATTTTCTACATGTACCAAAATCGTTTGGCGCATGTCATTTATTTGTAATCTTGAACATTCAGTGTAAGTTTTGATGGAATCTGTGAGAATTCATTTTTCTATCATTTCCTTGAATATTATTATCTGTTTAACCAGTCCCTTGCTAACACTACAATATTCAATGAAATGGTGCTGGGAGCAGGGCTGTGTGGTAATTTCTGAGAATAAGAAAAAGTGTATCCTCCTCTTGTGCTCGTGTCAACTAGGGGCATGTGTATGCAGAGAGGAGGTCTGAGAGTAAGGAGGTTAAACCAGAATTATAGCTGTCCCTCCACTCTCGAAAGAGGGCTTAATCCTGCTCAAAGTGGCATTCCGTCACAGTATATTCGAAAGGAATACACGTCCTCCCCTCCCCTGTGCTAACAAGGGGGGAGGGGGTATCAATATTATTTATTTCACAGCAATCCAGTTATTCAGTGGCGGATCGTAGGGGTACCATATTCGGCATACCTTACATACATAAAAATGTTCCCCTAATTCAGAACCCCTCTCGTCCTCTGTAGAAAAAAATCCCAATATGCCCTCCCCCCCCCCTCCCTGTTTGTTTGATTGTACGAGTACAAAAAAAAAACGTGATAAGTAACCATTTTATTAAAGCTTATTTACTCGATCTTGCTTCTTTGGGACTTGTGTACTTGTCCCCCCTCCCGGATCCGCCACTAAGTAATGATCATGTTCTGATGAAGGAAATGTGCAAGGAAATGAGCCGCATATAGCCAAATACAATAAAATTACGTCTGTATTATGTACAATAATATTAATTATATAAATTAAGAATTCACCATAAAACCGTTAAACGACGAAAAATGAATTTAAATTCTAGTTGCAAAATAGGCAAACAAGAAGATATCATACCAATGAAACACTATCTAGGATACTTTTAGTACAACACAAATTATATACATCAAAATCCTTCATCCAACCAGTCTACATTTCATTCTTGACGGTTACGAAAAACACAAAAAACATCAAATTTACATGGGGTATGAATAATTCATTTTGTTAACTGTACGCGTTTTTAAACAGAGGATGAAACAAACGAGCATTCAAAATGGCAAGCTTCTGTGTAAGCATCATAATAGCAACACTTAATAGCCATGAAAGGCACGTAGATACTCAGGTTTTACGTACCTAGCTTTTTATAATACGATACATAATATGTAAAGGAAATCTATAACGATATTTTCAAAAACAACAATAACTAGAGTAATGAGAAATGATGTACATGATGATGATGAGACTAATAATAGTAATAATAATAAAATTAAAATAATAATAATAATAATAATGACGCTTACACTGCGACTACAACTACTTCAACTACTACTACTACTACTACAAATAATAATAATAATAATAATTATAATAATAAGAATGACAATTATAACTACAATAATTATAATAATGATAATGACAGTAATAATAACAAGAAATAATAATAATACTGATAATAATAATATTAATGATAATGATGATAAGAATAATCATCATCATCATCATCATCATCATCATCATCATCACCATCATCATCATGATGATTATAATAGTAGTAGGCTACATCATATTTTATATTTCTATTACCCTACGCGAATAATTTAGTATGGCTATCATGACCCCTGGTCATTGGATTTCGAGCCCTTATACATATGTGCACCATCTCCACTCCCCGAGGAGTATTCCTGGCCTAAAGCAGCCCCGTCCACATGCATGCATGGAGGGCAATGGCGAAGGCAATCCTCACAGGTAGCCACACACTCCTGGGTGAGAGTGGTATATACATGTGCAGCATCTGATCCACTTGTTGCTCACAAGTTCATTTAATATATTTGATTGGATCCTTTGTTACCAAACTTTATGTTACACAGATACAATGTACACGAAACTGGTATAGATAAATAAATATAATCTAGTAAAAAGAACTAACAATCGAGGTTAATCCTATCTACATTTGTAGTGTTCCACCTGCACACCCCCAATCAGTTATACCGGGAGGAGACACACGAGGGTCACAGTGATTCAGTTTGCTTTTTCCCTCCCAGGCACAGGTGACGCCAAATACTTAATGATTATAACAATAATGATAATGATAATAATAATAATAATGACAATAATAGTAATAATAATAATAATGATAATAATAATAATAATAATAATAATAATAATAATAATAATAATAATAATAATGATAATAATGATAACGATAATGATAACATTGCTTTTTTCATATTATTATTTACTTGTTTATTTCCATATTTTATTGTATGTGTTTTTATATGAATATATTATGATAATGATAATAATAATAATAATAATAATAATAATAATAATAATAATAATAATAATAATAATAATAATAATAATAATAATAATAATAATAATAATAATAACAACAGGACCAATATACTGCTATTTCTACTACTACTACTACTCCTACTACTACTACTACTACTACTACTACTACCACTACTACTACCACTACTACTACTTCTACTACTACTACTTCTATTAATGGTAATAACAATAGCAGTAATAATACAATAATAATAATAATAATAATGATAACACAAAAAAAGATAATAATATAACAAATATATATAAACAGCTGCTGTGCAAAAACTAAAAATCAATTTCATTTCAAAGTACTATATAAAAGATATCATGAAAAGCAGTGGAACAGCAACATAGTGGTCCTAGTACAGACCAGTTCGGAGACAAAAGTATCACTGATTTATGTTTTTCTCCTAGGTGCCTTCTCCCTTGGGGCACTACTTAAAATACATTTAGGCATAACATATTATCATAGGTCCTCTAAAAAGAAGAGACCCTCCTGATTCATACATTTTGAAAAATTTACATTTTTAGTGATTTTGTGTGTTGAACCAAGTGGGGAAAGTTCTCCGGCACTTCATCACAGTGACATTACCGATTCAGCCAATTTGAAGTGCCCATATATACGTATAGTAATTACAAATCTCAAAAAATAATAATTGTCTAATCTTTTTGTCCGATTTCATTCAAACTTTCACTTTCTTTAGAGTAGTTTGCTACTAATTTAGAATTTTCTTTTTTCCATGGAGAAGTCCCACTTCGCGCATTATAGAATCACTGATGGAGGTGCTTCACTCATTAATACATTTTGTTTGCCCTCTTTTAAAAGAAAAAAACTTTCGCCTATGTATCACAGGATGTAACTGTCGGTACTTAAATGAATAACGATAACATAATTTTCATGAACATGTATCCAGCATTACAGTTGTGTACAAATTACCTTTATCTGTCCATGGGCAGATAATATCTCCGAACTAGCTTTGTTTACTAGAAGTAAAACGGCATTTTATCAAACATCTATATTCTAGCAATATTTAGTCCGTTTGATCAAACTTTGGTGACTCCCATCTATTTACATGTGTGCAATATATTACCATTCCCTTACCCATAATTATCAACTGTTTATTATAAAAACTTACTTATTTTACAACGCTATCGCCTGTCGAGTATGCGGGAACTCAAAATCATCTCTCTCTCTCTCTCTCTCTCTCTATCTCTCTCTTCTCTCTCGGTATCTCGTTCTAGACCCCTAACTCTGCTGGAAAATTGAAAATTGCTGGTGACGGTAGCTTAATTTCTCTGTAATAACAGCTTTCCGAATTTTAATTACCTCACACCAACATTTTGGTTCACGTCATCATCATCACCCTTTTTTCACTACATTATGTACATGAATATTTTGAAGGAATCATGGTTAGCGTTTTGACGTTCCATACCCACCATCTCCATCCCTTTAATCCATGCTTTCATAAACAAGTTGGTACCTCAGTTGGCACCTCAGTATCAACTGAGGAAAGAACACTATATCGAGTGGTCTTGCTTCCCTGTCTCTGTGAGGCTCTTTTGCACCCGCCCGTCCAAGGTCACTCGGCGAAATCACACGCGGTGACGTTTTATACACAACCCTAAGTCAATGTCTATGTTTAATTAGGTCGGCCAACTGTGTCTTTGTTAGCCTGACCGGCAGCGCCAGTTGGTTTTAACCCGATCGAATGGGCATTCTCTTCCTTTTCCTCACCATTTTGCGAAGGGCTAACACTCGGTGATCCGCCGCTCGACTCGCAGAACTCCTTCATTCGGAAATGTCGGTAGCAGAAACCGACAAGGATGACGATCCCCTGCGGCGAAGCGATGACGATGAAAACGATGCAGAAAGATTGCCCACTGCTTCCGACAACGAGAAGGGCGATGATCCACGAGAAGAAGCACAGGCACATCGCAGAAATATGGCCAATCCTAGGCCACAATTCATGTCGCTGTTTCTCCTTCTCTTTCCCGCTCACTGGGGAAGTGAGATACAGTGAAATTAGGGAGTACCCAATCGCGGCGACGGTGGCGCAAAACAAGGGTGTGATGATGACGATCTCAGCTGTATTGAGAGGTCGCCCAGTACCCAAGAAGTACCTGTAAAAAAGGAGACAGTAGTCTAAAATTAATACAAACAACGAGACCCAAATGAGAGAGAGGAATAGAGAGAGAGAGAGAGAGAATGGGGTCGTAATCGAGAGGTTTAAGCACTTGACTTGAAATGCAAGGCCCGAGGTTCGATCGGTACCAACGGCACCAATGTCCTTTGCAAGGCATTAATCTATATTTGCCATTCCATACCCAGGAGAGAAATGAGGACCTGGTAGGATGACGAAATCCTTTGTGTTAGTAATTGCCATATACCCGCAAGGTGACCTTATGGTAGGAATACTACCAGGGAGTTGAGATGGTGCTCAAAGTGCGTGACTAGGGACTTTTAGATTTTACACGACGAGAACGTGGACTGCCACGGTGACATCCTGTTAAGGTAATGTGACGTCCTTTTAAGGCACTGCCGGGCACGGGCCAGTGCCTTGAAACTGAAAGAATGGCACACGTGGCAGTCCACGTTCTCGTCGTGTAAATCTAAAAGTCCCTATTGAATCCGAAGACCAGGGAGGGGGTAATAATATATGTAAAGTGCTTAGAGCCCGGCCCCCCACTCAGTGTTATTTAGGTACGCGTATGCTTGTTCTTTTTTAAAGCACCCCTATCTGAGGACTGCCAACATTTCCGAACCCCCTTTCGCGGGCTTATCGCGGGCTTTTCCTGCCTTGAGACCCCTAAATCTGGAACACTGCTCAATGTACCCCCTATCTATGATATTCAAGATATGTTATGACCCCCTTTGAATTTCTCAGGAGTCCAAAGAGAGAGAAAGAAAACACCTTTAAAGAAATCTCCAGGTGAAAATTCAAATACACCCCTTTTTTACAATTCTCGGGCCAGACTTTGTCGCACGAAAAGTACCCTTTGCCGGACATTTTGGTAACACGCATGGTATCCTTCCGTTCTCGGAGTGGGGGGCGGGCTTAGAGACGGTATCTCGTATAGAGCGCTATATAAATCCAGAGTATTATTAGTAGTAGTACTGAGAGTAGTAATAAAGTACATGTTGTAGTAGTAGTGGAAGTAGTGCTAGAAGTGGTTGTAGTAGTAGTAGTAGTAGTAGTAGTAGTAGTAGCAGCAGTAGTAGTAGTAGTAGTAGTAGTAGCAGTAGCGTACGCAGGATTTTTTCAACGGGGGTTTTAAAATTTGAAAATCGCGCCGAAAATTTCGCAACGACTCAGCCGACCGCTGGATAAGGGGGGGGGAAGAGCAATTTTTTTTCTTGTCCCGAAATTGGAAATTGGAAAACGATATTATGTTCAGTTGGGGGTATGGTCTTTTTTTCATCCTTTAGCACGATTTTTTTTTTTTTCTAATAATTTTTTTTTGCTCAAAAAAGTGAGGGGGGTTTGCCTGAGTAGTAGTAGTAGAAGAAGTAGTAGTAGTAGCAGTAGTTGGAGGAATGTGAAGAAGAAGAAAAAGAGGAAGAAGGAGAAGGAGAAGAAGAAGATGTGGGGATTGTAGTAGAAGTAGTAGTAGTAGCCGGATGTAGTAGAAGTTGGAGGAGGAGGTGGAAGAAGAAGAAGAAGAAGATAAGTTATATATGTTGTGGTAGTAGTTGTAGTAGGAGGAGGAGAAGGAAGAAGAAGAATAAAAAGAAGAATTAGAAGAAGGAGGAGGATATAAGAAGAAGAAGAAAAAGAAAAAGGAGGAGGAGGAGAAGAAGAAGGAGATGTTGTGATGGCTGATGGGTGTAGACTAGTGGTAGTTGTAGGAGCAGTAGTAGCAGCAGCAACAGCAGTTTCGGGAGTAGTAGTAGTAGTAGTAGTAGTAGTAGTAGTAGTAGTAGTAGTAGTAGTACTATAGTAGTAGTAGTACTAGCAGTAGTAGAAGTAGTAGTAGAAGTAGTAGTAGTAGTAGTACAATAGTAGTAGTAGTAGTAGTAGTAGTAGTACAATAGTAGTAGTAGTAGTAGTAGTAGTAGTAGTAGTAGTAGTAGTAGTAGTAGTAATAGTAGCAGTAGTAGGAGGAGGAATATGAAGAAGAAGAAAAAGAAGAAGAATTGGAAGAAGGAGGAGAGGAAGAAGGAGAAATAGAAGAAGAAAAAGAAGAAAAAGTAGTAGATGTTATGATGGGTGTAGTAGTAGTTGTAGGAGCAGTAGTAGCAGCAGCAGCAGCAACAGCAGTTTCGGGAGTAGTAGTAGTAGTAGTAGTAGTAGTAGTAGTAGTAGTAGTAGTAGTAGTAGTAGTAGTAGTAGTAGTAGTTGTAGTTGTTGTTGTTGTCGTCGTTGTTGTTGTTGTTGTTGTTGTTGTTGTTGTTGGTGTAGTAGTTGTTGTTGGTGTAGTAGTAGTAGTAGTAGTAGTAGTTGTTGTTGTTATAGTAGTATTACTAATCTTCAACACAATCGAATGATTGGGATTATCATTCATTAATTTCATTGATACATATTAATATATATCGATAATAAGCCGTAAATAGTCCAAATAGTATTACTTACTCTCCAGAAATACATGAGTATACGGAACAGTTTACAGCAACCGTTATAATGCTCTTCAGGGCAGGAAGACCTGCATTAGAATACACATGAGAATCATAAGACATTTAAAACATTAAAGACACAACCTTTGGTTCATCGATATTAAAGTCAGAGAGGCTTAATTATAATTCATTAATGCAAATAGTCATTGTGAGAAGAGATCAAATAAATTATCCAAAATGACCTTTGGAGACAAACATTTACACAGGGTTAGCAAAATAAAAGGGGTAGGATTTCCCAAACTTCCTACTTATTGAATATGCATGGGGACAACTTTATGCAAAATTCGCTCATGTCAGGCTTTCGAGCAATCACACTCCAACGTCGCGAATAGGGTGTAACTTGATCAGAACGTTTCTTTTTATGATATTTTTTGTTTCGGATGAGCAGTCCCCTCAGCTAAGGGGTAAAACGGTAGATATATCATAGTTTTAATATAGTAAGTTTAGGATTTAAATCATCTTTATTTCTACAACATATATGTGCATAGCTTTCCTTAAACGCCCTGGGTTTTTTCCCCCAATTCAAAATAATATTTACACTCTGTCAGATACTGTTTCTCCATGTATTACAATTTACAAAGTATTCAAATAATAACCGAATATCATGAATATAATTCCGAAACATGTTGTTATCCCAGCAAACATACAACGTTCTCAAAACGTTTGCAAAACGTCCTGAGAACATTAAATTTTGTACATGTATTTAATTGTCAGGGCTCACAAGGCATCAAGCTCCGTTTATCTTAGAGCCCTGACCAGTTCTTTTTAATATAAGTTCATATTCATTCTTCATGCATGTTTTAATGTATACTGATGTTATTTAGAATTCAAACTGAAAAATAAAAGAAAAGAGTGAGAGTGTCGTGGCCGAGTATACCAATGTTAAATCTGAGATGCATGGCCCCACGTGTTATCAGTGTCTTTGATATAGTGTAATATTGAAGCGGCCTAAAAAATTGCGCTTCAAAATGATCATGAAGTGCCTCAAAAAAGTAAAATTCTTTGAGTGACCGGTTTTACCATACTCATTTCCCCCAGTAGACTGTAGTGTTATGAAAACCGTTAGGAAAACGAATTTTTGAATTTCGATTTCCAATCATAAATATCCAAGTTGATATTCAGACAGGCGATCGGCTTGTAAAAGTCATGGGGTTCCTGACTGACCTAAAGGTTTATAATTATCATTGCAGCATGAGCTAAATCCAGGATTTTGTTTCAGAATCTGAGACAAAGTTACCTTATCCCTTTAAAGTACAAATCCACTCCAAAAATAACTTACTTTTAATAGAAGCAGAAAAATCAGCCAAACCGATCCAAAAAAAGTTTGAGCAAAATCGGATAACTAATAAGAAAGTTATGAATTTTTGAAAAAGTATGTAAAACTATGGAACAATGGAAATCACTACACAAATTGCCAATTTGGTTATCAGTTTGTGACGTCATGTCCTCACTATTTATCAATTGCTTTATATAGTTTAATCCCATTAATTTCCCTTTTATCCCCAAAACTTGATTTCCCATGACTTTGCCCAGGTTATATGATTTGTATCATATTGCGTGCATGACATTTCACAAAATATATTATGAACTTTGAAGAATTGATACTATTTTCTGAATATTGTATATTCATGATTATTGATTTTTATATAAATAGTTTATCAAAATTCACATTTTTCATGATTTAACTGGAAAAAAATTACTCTATATTAGTCATCCACACAAAACATATTACTATCAATCTAACTTGGATGCTGGTGTGAAGAAATAAGATTCTTAGGGGAAAATAGGACATTTATATTATCAATATAAAGAAAATAATTAGTGGATAGTGAGGACATGACGTCACAGACTCATGAGTGAGTTGCCAATTTGTCTAGTGATTTTCAAAGTTTTCCATGTCATTAAAAATTCATAACTTTCTTATTAGTTATCCGATTTTGCTCAAAGTTGTTTTGATTGGTTTGTCTGATTTTTCTGCTTCTATTGAAAGTAAGTTATTTTTGGAGTGGACTTGGACTGGCGCTTGAATGGAGATGCGAAGGTCGAGGGTTCGAATCCCGACATGGCACTAATCTCCATTGGCAAGATATTAACCTGCACTTGCTACTCTCCGCCCAGGTGTTAAATGGGTACCCGGTAGGATGCGTCAAGTAACGCCTGGCCGGAATGCTCCCCAGGGAGTGGAGATTGTGCACACAGTGTGTGCGGGCAAGCACTGAATCCAAATCCATTTCACATCTAAGTTTCGTAAAGATCCCTCCCAACCTAGTGTCTATGTTGGTGACTGCCACAGTAATCCTGTTCCTTGTGCCAGAAATTTGGGGGTTATTTTTGACCAGCACATCACCTTGAAAGAACATATCAAAACTGTTTGCAAATCAGCAATGGCAGGAATCAGGTGCATAAGTAAAATTAGATGTTTCCTTTCGAAGCAAGCTGCACTCACTCTGGTGCATGCATTTGTGACCAGCAGATTAGACTCCTGCAACAGCTTGTTGTTTGGACTTCCCGCAATAGATATTCACCGGATCCAGATGATACAGAACATTGCAGCGAGACTGGTCACTCGCACTCCACACCAACAAAGTATAACTAGTACTTACTCTTAAGAAACTACACTGGCTTCCTGTAGATAAGCGCATCATGTTCAAACTTTTATTAATTACATAATTATAAAGCTCAAAAAATTTCTTCTCCTTCATACCTGGCTGATTTGATCAGACAATACCACCCACCCCGAACCCTCCGTTCAAGCAATCAAGCATTACTTTGTGTACCCAAAACCAATACATTATTCTATGGGGGCAGATCTTTTGCAGTTGCTGGACCAAACCTTTGGAACAATCTTCACAATTTCATACGACAGGCACCCACTTCTGCAACGTTCAAATCTGTACTTAAAACGCATCTCTTTGGCCTCAATTAGTTATCTTAAACTGTATTTTAGTCCTTACTTATGTTATTTGTTTTGACCATGTTAGCTATCTTTCTAATAATTATGTTAGTTATAATGTTAAGTTAGTCATTTTAGTAGTTATAAGATTTGTATATTCTCTTTGTTGATTTCTTTTTGTGATTATATTTCTCGAATTGCCATTCATGCTTGTACAGCGCATAGAGAAACAGACTGTTTATTATGCGCTTTATAAATATTGTATTATTATTATTATTATTATTAAATCCAAATATCTGTAAAGCGCTTAGAGACATTGTATATGTATTAAGCGCTATATAAAAGCGGAATAGTATTATATTGTTAATATTAATAAAAAAAAACTACCTCCAAACCTTATGCACCTATTTAGTCTCAACAATGCGGTCCATACCCACTACACAAGAAATGCTGATAAATTCCATCATTGGAATGCTTCTTCCAATATACTGACCAATTCTCTCCGTTATGTTGGTCCTAAAATGTGGAATTCCCTACCTGCTTATTTACAGTCTGTGGGATTTAATAATTCATTCAAAAGACTTTACAAGAAACATCTTCTCTCTCTTTATAATGCATCATTTATTTTAAGACCACATCTCTCATACCAAAATGAAATTCTCCTTTTTCCCCCCTTTTTTTTCTTCCTAAGTATATGTTATAATTACTTCTGCGCCTGGTGCATTCAATTGTCAAGCCTTATTGGCTTTTACGGATGCACCATTTTCCATTTTTACTATGGTTTATACTTTAATATTTTCTTTATATTTTGAATGCTGTTATGTCAATTTAAATGTAATTTTGATATTGTTATCTGTTATGAAATTCCATATTTTATCTTTGTATATATTGTCATGATGATGGAAATAAATGTCAATTCAATTAAATTCATATAATAAAGAACGTTTATTTACGTCCCAAGAACGAATGTTCATTTCATGTATTATCCCTATAGGATTATATACTACTCTTGCGCCTGGTGCATTCAATTGTCAAGCCTTATTGGCTTTTACGGATGCACCATTTTCCATTTTTACTATGGTTTATACTTTAATAGGATAATACATGAAAGATAGCGTAGAGTCCTGTTGGACAAGAAGCTTGTGTTAGTAATGCCTGAAGAAACTTACCCCCTTGTTACTAGAGAAGGCATAGTTACTTAACCGGAAATCATCTTCCTTCATAGGTCAACTCCATGGAGCGCCAAATGGATCACTCCCATAGCGACCGTATGTGTAAAGCAATCATTTGGAGTTCCATGAATTGACATTTGACATGTCTTAGCGCTCACATGTGCGAGTGTCACAACTATCTCTCTAAACACGCTATGGCTTACCCCAGCAGCAGCTCACCCCCGCGATCGTCACCGCACGCGGGACGGTCTTGTCCAGGACCGAGATGCATATGGCAACGGCCTCGAACAGGACACAAGACACCGAGACGAACAGGAACCAGTCGACGAAGAAGCTGATGGCGATTTTGCTTTCGACGGTGACGTCCACAAGAAAGAAGACGAACAGGCCAAGTTGAGCAAGGCAAACATTCATGAAAATCAACAGTTGTGGCTTTGGACGGTTCCTAAAAGGATGAGGGGAATACATTGTTGTGAACTTGTGATATGATTGAAAAGAGGAGACAAGGCTTCAAAACATTCATAATTTCTTTTGAAGATCCACACATGTTATTTCTAAAATAATCATGACGGGATCAAGCACTATGTGCATCAGCATTCCGACAATTATATTTTAATGGGCCGTAATACAATAGATCTCTCAGAATAACTAAATACTTATCTTGGGATGAGGTTTCCCTTAAGATGAAAATGGAGTGTTATGGAATATTATAATTTCAAGATATGACCTCGATTTCAGATCAATTAATGCCTATAGTGAAATAGTTATAGGACAAAAAAAGAGGAAGAAAGAAGAAAAAAGAAATGTAATCAAATCTTTTACACCACGGGATTCTTACTTTTGTGCAATGCAGATAATGCAGATGACCAGTGTGACGACGAGACAGACTATGTCAATACTGCATCCGATGATGATTAAGACCTGATTGAAAGAAAAACGGACCCAATATACCATTTTTATGATGTTACCAAATTTAATGCATACGTCTTTGTGAATTGCCTTATTACAAATATTTCATTCACCTGCAATGAATAATTGTATTTCATTATTCAGAATGCAATATGCATAGGGCCTATATCACGTGTTGTTAGGTAAGGCAAGTTATAATGTTATCCTACCTGGCAACAATTACTGCATGCACTTTGCATTCTCACTATTGAAATAAAATTATTCATAACAGATGAATGAAATCATTTGTTACGAAGCACTTCACAAAGACGTATGCATTAGATTTGGTTACATTACGAAAATGGTCTAATAAATAAGTACTCTCACCCTTCATACCTCAGTTTCACTGCCAAACCGACTCAACACATACTCAAAACCGACCCATTCGGGGTCATTCGGGTCAATACAATGTTTGATTCGGTCTGGGGTCGGTCTCGTTATTGTGACTGAGGTTTGAAGACCATTGCACACGAGGCGTCATTTGCCTGGCGTAGGACTGCGTCAGCGACTGGCGCGGTCTTACGTCATGTGATGGTGATATCGTATCAAAATAATGATTGCAAAATAGAGAGTGGAAATATTATGCGTTAAATTGTAGGCGTATATTTTATATACATGTACATGTATATATGCGATAACTGCCTTCACATGCAGGCTTCATTAGCGCAGCCAATAACGCAATCGCCACTAAGCAGCTAATAACGCAGCCGTTGCGTATAATGTCCGTTGCGACTTGCGAATGAGGTTTCATTTCGATTGCCTGATTATCCACGCTAAATAAACCCTTGAAGGAAACCAGCGCACATGCTTGTTCAGATATGGCACAGTAAACTGCAAAAAAAAGGGAAAGAAGTAGGCCTTCCCGATTTTAAAAGTATAAATAAATGAACTGCAATTGCTCGTAACAAAGGACTTCCGCGTATTCATTGAGCTCTGTGTTATAAGATACAGAAATTTGAAAAGTATTACAGTTGGCTGACTTGGCTTACTTTGAATCATCGTCGGACGCCCCTTCAATCATGAAATGTCAGGGGTAAAGTTTGTGAAATAGATCCCTCTCATCTTCAAATGGTCTGGTCCAACTCACCCGACACTTTGTGAAAACCCGACGGCAAATCTACGACCGGACCCGATGATCCGATGATTCGAAGTGAGCCTTAGGCCTACAGTTTACGTCATCATAATTTTTTTTTTAAATAACACTGCGGTTTTGCCGCGCATATCTGACCGAGCCTTTACTAGATCTCTTTGCCATTAATTGATCCCCATTAATTGAGCCAATGTACATGTGCAATTTTCACAATGTGTCCCCTTTAATCCTCAAACACTTCTACATTTAAACCCATTTTACAATAATATGTTTTGTGTGGCCTATTTCTAACTCCAGCTTTGTTCAAATTGCATGTGCAATGTGTTTATTTGCTATTCACCAATATAATGCATGTATTTTACAATCTGTATTATAGGTTCGTCTACTTTCTATTTATGACGTTGATGTTTGATTTTTACGTGTATTTATTTATGTTTTTCATTGTATATCGTAAACATAATATCATTAGTCTTCGGACTATAATCATTTATCCCATTTCAAAGTGTACCAATCACCTGAAAATAATGTATGTACAGTACAGCTAGATAAGGGATTTTAAGCAAATAAAAATAACATAAACCTGCACACAAACCCAATTTGGACTTGGGTTCCGTACGTGAGGGCCCTATTTTATGCGAGCGCGTACGAGTGCGTCTATTAGTCTACTCACAAGTATCTTATTTACAGAAGTAATATGGAATGACGAACATACAGAACGAAATATTTTTGTTGTGATCGGTACACTTTAAATGTGTATTTTATATTCCAAAGCCCGAATGAATGAATTGCATTGAAATTGAAATACTTACCTTATCGCAACCAACAGGAGCTGCAGAGCACACCGTCGAGAAGATAAAAAACAAAATAAGAATTATATCGATGTCTATAAAATAATGTTTAGAAAATGAATATGGGTCAATTCATCTTAACGGTTATATACGTTATCTTTAAAATACGCGTTGGGTTTCAGGAAAATTAGAATATTCATTTGACATATATATTACTCTTTTAATCTCCTTAAACATTCCACGACGGGACAGTGTCAGATATCAGCTGCAATAGTTTTCACAATTGGCTGTCACTTTAATAACAGTACTTTCATTTGTGTCATTGAAAAAAAAAAAAATTATGTATCCTTTAAATAAATTTGCTATTGCTATTGATTTACGAAATGTAGATTTTGATTCATGAAAGCGTAAGCATAATGATTTGAAATTAAAGGTTTATAATTTGAAAAATAAAAATTAATAGAATTATCCATTTCCCGATCAATAATCAAATTCGAGTTAGCCGACACTTAGGCCTTTCATACCAATCAATGCTAAACAAAGCAGATCAATAATGGGATGAAAAATTATCAAATTGATAGGGATCACGTCCTAATGTAAAATCGATTTTATATTTTGATAAAACAGGGCATTAAAACCGAAATCAATTTTAAGGCTTGATGACCCCCTCACCGGGAAGATCGAGGTGGGGGGAGGAGACTCCCCTGACATATTAAGTTGGTCTTCAAGGAAATCTCACCCCAAAGAATAAGTAGTGTATAGGTATTCTGAAAAATGAAATGTATTCCTGCCCTTTGATGTATGAAATTCCTTACGAAAATGTACAAGAGATATATAAATGAAGATATTCTTGGCATGATATGATGCATTTTAGCATGACATGGGCGCAGCCATTTTCTTGAAAATGTGACGAACCAGTTGAAGTTGCACATGTATCATGCAGTATGCACCAAGCTTTTAGTAGGAAAGACTTTTAAATCAATAGCAAAAACGTTACTTCTCAAATGAGGAAAAATCATAGCTGAGCAGATAGAAATTATATTTGGTGAAAAATATATAACAGGGGAACAATATAGTAACTAATTCATTTAAAAATACTAAAATATAGCAGTTGACAAATCTATCTAATTTATGCGAAACCTTCACCCCAGAAGAGCACCAACTTATTTATGCAATTTGCGTAGTACATAGAATAATAGCAGGTGAATGGAATGCTTCATCACCACACACACCTGGGAAGGAAGCATACATAAATTTGAATAAACTTGATAACTTGATAAACGACTTCACATAGTACGTCACGTTATCAAGAAAATGGCGATGCCCAGAAACTGTATATTATTCTTGCTTTACGCCTCTCTCATACACTTTGGTGGGGAATCTTGTAGATTAATGGGCAAGAATATGATAAATCTCTCTGAATAAGTATGTTTGTTACTTGGGGTGAGGTTTTCATTAATAATAGAGCACTTCGTTGTTGATGACAGAATAGATTCTATTTCACAACGGCGTTGTCCAAAAACATTATACGTGCAGTGATTGTAATATTCAGGAGCAGAGCTTATCTATTTACAAAGAGTGACAACAATGGAAGTCGCTTCTGATTGGTCAGTTATTTCATGGGGCATTCGTTCAAATGGTTCCCTCCCACTAGAGACTGCACGTGGGAGGGAACTATTTGGAACGCCTTTGATTTAGAGCTCCATGATTTAACCTATGACCGCGTTCGCGTACGCGTATTATACGAATGTCACAACTATCCTTTTCGATACGCTATGGTACAGAGAAAATGGGAGAGGTCCTCGGAGGCCTTTAAACTCTAAAGGTATGTTGCGGAGTTGCCAATTTGGGTTAGATAGATCAAAAATTCCTCATAACTTCCTTATTTATTACTTGATTGTTACCGATCTGTTTCTTTCATATCAGCTTCCGCTTCTATTAAACCACATTAACATCAGGGTGGCAAACCGAAATAAATCAAACTTCATAAAAAATGACATAATATATATAGAGTTGAGCAATTAAGAGACAAGAAATTTGTTATCGAACCCCAAAACTAGAATGTGTAAAAATATTAAGGAATACCCTTTCCTCTACACAGTTGGGCATTAATTCATTGCTCCTTCTTTTTGTTATGACTTAGGGCTTGAAATCAGCGCGATAACAAGATGATGTCATAATATGAAGGGAGCAATAAAGGGGTTTCCCCGTCTACGGACTCAGCGGGAGGGCGTTGTCTGGATTGCAGCTCAAAGAGATCATACACAGTATGCCCTCCGTAGCTTCATTCAGATATTAGTAATGATTATGTATTGTTCTTCTATAGCTCATTTCAGGACCGTACACCTTTTACATGCCCTTTACAATTTATAATTTATAATCAATGAAAACTCTTATCCGAAATATAAGATTTTAGCGCGAGATACATTTTAATGCTTTGATGCCTTTGGAAGAACAATAGGAGAATAGACCGCCACCTTTCCCCTAAAAAAAACCGATTGATTTGGCAGCCACAAATGAGCATGACCGTTATTGATGTTGTTCAGTTGCCTGGGTGGAGGCAAAAAAAAACAACTAAAACATCCTTTAGAGCAATAGATATATTTCGGGTGCATTTTTTTTTCTTCAGAGAAAGAGGAATTTATTTTAGTACAGTATGTATGGGAGAGATTAAATTGACACTTGTTGATAAATATATAGCAGTGGTTAGTGCCTGGTATATTAGAGGGCAATGTCCTCCCAGATCGGTTTTGCAAAATAAGAAATGAAATTGAGAAATAAAGAAGGATGAAATGAGGAAAATACTACAAGGGTATCTATTATATCGCTTACGTGGTGGAGAGGGTGGAGGTGTCGGAGGTGTCGGAGGTGTCGGAGGTGGCGGATCTATTTTTACATGAATATTATTTTAAAACAAAGTAAATAAATTTTAAACTTAAATGCACATACAGAAAGTGAGATTGTTGGCCTGTTATTGAATCTAAATGTTCGGATACTTAATTTGAATTATGGAGTTCGTCCGAGGCGACATAATTTTATCAAATTTGCACTAATTAGTTCTTCATGTTCTATTAGTACTTCAAATACATTTGCTTATCCCCTAATTCGTTGCCCTTTAGCGCAGTAATCTTTATACCTAAAAAAGATCATATACAGTAGGCTACATAATTGTTCTTTGTTCTATATTCGTTGTTTAAATTTCATCAAATTTGCTCTAATCTGCTTCTCTTATTTCCTTCTTCCAATTTGAGGGGAACCTCTCCCTTTAAGCAGAGCTGCCAACATCCAGAACAGAAAATCAGTAATCACAAGGCTCAAAATCAGTAATTTGGGGAATAAATCAGTAATTTCCTATGCGGCGCTATGAATCTTTAAAAAAACGGCGCGCCAACACCGCGCGGATGCATGGTGCATGATTATCTAAAAATGTTGGTGATGTTAATCACACAAAGTTGCTAAATATTGATTTTCAGGTCATCACAACACATCATGCAGTTTTCCATGAAAACTTGATACTTTTCCGTCTTTCTCAGCAAGTGTTGGATGGCCGCTATACTGTACAGCACCCGCTACGATAAATCATACTAACGTTTAAAAAAAAAAAAAAAATTCCGTACCAATTACGGGAAATCCGTACTAGTTAATTGGCAGCTCTGTTTAAGGGATGAAACGTTTTGAAATGCACATAATCAGAGGCGGCCCTCCTGGGGGCAGGGGGAGGTGTAGGGGGCACAGTGACCCCCTCACTTTTTCAAGTACCCCAAAAGTGCTCCTTTTTACATAGGAAAAGTGCTCCTTTAATTTTGTAAGAAGTGCCCCTTTTTACATAGGAAAAGTTCCCCTTTTACTTTGACAAGTGCCCATATTAATTTGTTAAAGTTCCCCTTTCCCTTTTCACCTCTGATGAGTGCCCTTTTTTACTTTGACAAGTGCCCATATTACTTTGTTAAAGTTCCCTTTCCCCTTTTCACCTCTGATGAGTGCCCTTTTTATTCGACACGTGCCCCTTTTCCTTCAACAAGTTCCCATTTTCCTTTGCAATAAGTGTGCATTTTCCATTTTCATAAGTTCCCTTTTTAATCTCTAGTAAGTGCCCCTTTCAGGTATGAGAAGTGCCCCTTTTCACTTTTGATAAGTGCCCCCTTCGCCTCTGATAATTGCCCTATTCAGATCTGAGAGGTACCCATTTTACTTTGACAACTGCCCATTTTCCTTCTCGTATGTTTTATGTGCATGGTATCGTGCAGCGCGTGCGCGTAATACCATAAACCATACGAGAAGTTTGCAAAATTTGTGACTGATAGCTTCAGTTTGAGGTGCAGAGCGAAAGCGTAGAGACGGTACTGAGCGACGACGTCGACATCGAAGCCCTAAACGGAGGATTCCCGATGTCGGATGTGATCCAAATTCAGGTGGAAAATGCAATATATGATTATGATCAAAATTAGTAAAAAATTGGGCTAAAATTCCTTTGATAAGATTGGATATGAAACTGCTTAAAAAATGGATACGAAACTACACAAGCGCCGATGATATAATTATGTTACTTATCAAAGGTCTTTTCAGTCTTCCATTATGAGAATGTGCTTATAACCCCATCAGGATTGGGTTTTTTCCTCTTTATGAGATGTAATTTTTCGCACTGAAACCTCACAAATCTTAAATGTTTCCTGCTCGCTTCGCTCGCTCGCAAATGAATATTAAGACCATCACACCCAACTGCAAAGTATGACGCTTAAGCAATATCTTGGATGAAGTATACCGATAAACAAACAAGAAATCAATGTAGGGGTATATACCAACGTCTAAACAAAATTGTATATTTTCGCTTTGAGATTTCTCTTTGTAGGTGCCCATTTTCGAGAAAGTGCCCTTTTTCGTTGGTGCCCTTTGGGGGCCCTTTTGAAGTCGCTCGGCCGCCCCTGCACATAATACACTTATACCCCTACAAAATGATGGTTTGGGAACTCTGAATGTGGAGGTTTATGGAGTAAGCTTTAAACATAAAAATCTTGATTAAAATACAAATCATTTTTGGCAATATTTAATCAAATTTGCAGTAATCCGTTTCTCGCGTTTTTCTGCTTCAACTTATGATAACGTTTGAGTTTACCCTCAACTCATGCAATATTACTAAAGTTTTAAAACGCCCATGAAAAACATACCGTTAGAAACTGCTGGTTCTGGAACTTTGAATGACGGGGATTGAGCTTTAAACATAAAGATCATCACTACAAATACATCATATTTGCGGTAAATCTGTTTCTCTCATTTTTCAGATTCGAACTTGATATAACGGTCGAGTTTCCCTTCAACTCTAGGAATTGTACCAAAGTTTTGATAGAAAATATTATAAACCTACCGCAATATGTTAGTCTATTAACTCTGAATACGGGAGGTTTTTTTTGGCATTGTGGTGTATCTCCTCTTGAAAGGCAAACATCGACAGCGTCTACCATCCCGTGGACGATCAGCGTCAAGGAGGCTATGAGTATCTCTCGGATCATCTGTAGATAAGACAATAAATAACATTTTTAATGATTACAAGATGACAATTTTTGAAGTCATTTACAATATGATTTTCTTTTATATTACCCGTGGAAGAGAGACAAAATTTACATCATCATATTAGTTAAATGGTTGCAAACAATTATTGATGATTTTAAGCTTCATGCCCTACATTAATTTACTTCTGCTACTACCAATACTGCTATTACTATCCTGCTGCTGCTACTACCAATACTGCTATTACTATCCTGCTACTGCTACAGATGTTTTTGATGATGATGGTGATAATAATAATGTGTTTTTTTATTATTATTACTATTCTTATCATCATCATTATCATTACTATTATTATTATTTGTTATTATCATGTCAATTTTACTACTGAATGTTCTAATTGTGCTCCTATTCACTTCCTACTATTACATGCAGTTATTATTTTGTAAATTCAAGACGTATATCAGCCTTTAGATGTTAGCTTGAATTTTGATCAATAGACCCTGTCAATTAATTTCATTTTATTCAGCTCGGCTAATGAGTGCAGTCAGTGCACTATCACTTATTGAATATATGGCTTAACCAATAACCATACTACTGCAGCAGTAATGTACTGATGATCATTTGGCAAGACATAAATCTACATTTGCCACTTGGGCATAACACAGTTATTATCTAACCTTGAAATCATGAGGTTTCAAGTTCTCACACTCCCTTGGTACAATAGACTGTCTTCGTAATGTAATCAAATTAAATACATAAATCTTTGTTAAAGGGCAATCCAACCCTTGTAATAAGTTGATTTGTATGAAAGCAGAAAAATAACAGAAACAGAATGGCAAAAGTTTGAAATGAATCGGACCAAAAGTAAGGAAGTTATGAATGGTTGAAATAATATGAGACCAAGTCTATGCGAATCTCAAGTTGGATTGGACGTAGGACGAGGATAACCCATTTGCCGTGTACAAAAGTATAATTAATTTCTGTTGCTCTCGTAAGTTCCTTCTCCCTTGGAGCACTACTCAAAATATATTATATATATCATATTATTATATAGGTCCTCTAAAAAGAATAGACCCTCCTGCAATGAGCAATGAATTTTTGCAAAATTTAAATTTTAGTCATTTTATATGTTGGAACAGATGAGATGGTAGTCCGGCACTAAATCACGTTGACATTACAGCTCACATGGCAGCCTTTTTGAAGTGCCCAAACGTATAGTGATTACAACTTTCAAATATTCATAACTTTCTTATATTTAGTCAGTTTCAATTGAAACTTTCATCAGCTTCTCTGATTTTTCTGCTTTCTTTTAGAGTAGTTGTCTATTTGGGTTGGATTTCCCTTTCGGCGCTATAGTGAAAATTCAGGCTATACGAATGTGACTATTTTATATTATCATTATTATCATTATCATTATCATTACCATTATCATTATCATTATTTCATTATCATTATTATTATTATTTATTATTATTAATATTATTATTATGATGATGATCGATGCTAATGAAGATGAGGCACACAACCTATACAGATCGAACTAACTGTCTAGACTACACAATATCAATGAGGTATTTCGTGAAAGCAATATAATATCACAATGTGCACACAAAGATTAGCCTACGTTATCATCCAATACCACGATCATATTAATGCGCATATTGCAATGTGTGTTATATCATGGAGCTACTATAGCTCCATGGTTATATCTCTTTGGTGTTACCATGCAAAAACACCATATCTATGTCTATGTCTATGATAACACAAAAACACATATACTAACCTTTGATTTTCACGTGTTCAACATCCACGGACAAACACTATATTATTCCCTTCGATTTGCTTGAAGTCATTTGAAACAAAAATTCAAACAAGGAAACGAAATTTGCAACTCTCCAAAAAAAAAATGCGAGTGCATGGGCGAACACTACAATAAATCTTGACAATTCCTTTGTAGAAATCATGTGCAAACAGGAATGCATGAAGATCAGAAGAAATACTAGAACTAGAAGGCATTTGGTAATATACTGAGTATGCGGCTGCACCGTATCCAAAAAGCCTATAAAATTACAATGTACAGTTCAAGACCAAGGAGATATCTCATTGATAAGACGAGAGACCTTGCACCTTCATTGCAGTGTATTTAGGGCGTATACCAATACCAACGGGTTTTCCCCTCGTCGTACAAGTGTGCATATAGGACGCCTGTCTGTATGATTTATATCGTTCCTCTATAATTATGTAGCGAGCAAGCTCATGCAGTCAGTCACGTTCAACGTCATTGTATTCAGTCAGATATTCCAGCCAGCATTCCATAAAGAGGCGAACTGATCGCACGTACATTCAAAACCCACGCGTATGTTGCACTGCAGTATAACCAGGAACTACATGATTGTATGTATGTTATTAGGCCATCGATTGAACACAAACGATACACAAACCCGCCGGTTATATACATACATGTATTCCTATAGTAACTCTCGCCCTGATCAAAACAACATTATAGCCTAGCTATACTGCATCGTATCTATTCACTTACGTTTTACACACAGCATGCACCCAGGTACAAATGGACCTTATATGTGTTTTGTTAGTCATCGCATGTTGAGTTGCTTCTTTACTTTAATAAACCATGGAGTTGGAATGGAACTCCATGCTTATACTCCGAAATTTTGCAACAGGCGAAAAGCAAAACAAACACACATTAAATTATGAACAAAAACAAAAACAAGAACAAGATCGAAAAAAGTGAATTTAAAAAAACACACCAATTACAATTAAGACAAACAAAACAATATAAAAGACGGGGGGATCGGACCGTGATCTAGCTTGACTAGGTTCTATGACAATTACCCTCTGGACAATCGCCTCCCCAGGCCAATAACCAGCAGAACAATTACCCCGGCCCTGCCCCCAGGACATTAACCCCCAGAAAATAACCCCCGGAAAATAACCCCCCGAGGACAACCTTCCCCTGAGGACAATTACCCCCCCCCCGAAAAAAGTTCTGCTTTTACTAAAAACCAACTTATTTTCAGGGGTGGGGGATAATTGTCCACGGGGGGTTACGATCCAAAGGGGTAATTGTCAAGGGGGTAGTTTTCCGGGGAGTAATTTTCCGGGGGAATTTTCCGGGGGTGATTGTCCATGGTCCAGGGGGTAATTCAAAGAGATTCGACCGGGAGATATTAGATCATACCAGGGAGATGATAGAATATTGAGTATGTCTGTCAGTAGACCGAAAGCTTCAGTCTCTGATATCGACGGTTGTTCCGCTGAGATTGCATCTGGCTCCTCTGACCGCCTCTATACATAGACTGAAGTACGTCAATGGGGTAGTGTGGGGAATGAATGGTTCAGTTCGGCTGGACCGCGATGAATGAGATATGCAACGAGTTTTTCACTCTTCTTTAGGTCTTCATATATCCACTTTGGCTGCAATTTTACACTGAATCTTTAAAAAAATTAAAAATAACACAGAAATATCTACTTTGACTTACGATAGCTTGCTCATTTAGATCCTATATTAATGATTAATCCGAGAAAGTCTTGTAGTCAACAAGATTTGTTGTCAGCCATCTTGGTTTAAGTTGATGAATATTCATTTTTTCTTTTCGAACGTCCAATAGCTACGTATGAGTCAGCCCGGCTTGAGCCGGTGATGTTTGAATATTCATAAGCCCAATATCAAACACGTGCTCTGATTGGCCATTGGGCTTGTTTTGGTCGGTTGACCCGGAAATATATCGGGCGGGTCATGTCATAGATTACCAGTTCGAATGCATGAACGTTCCTTGGTTCTGAGATTAAAATTGGATAACTCATATACGTAAGTCTGTAAATTTCGCATTTAGAAATAAGTCATAAAAAATTGATAACTGTACATAGGAGAAAAATAGACATAGTATTTTTGTATCTGATTTATAAATCAGAAAATTAGATCTAAATAAAGAAAATCGTGGGAGAAAGTTTTTGACCTAAAAGCAGGCCAAAATCGGCTCAATCTCTCCCGTGGTGAGCCGTATGGGGTACCGTCTGTGTATGGGGAATGTCAACAAATGTCAGTTTTATTAAAGAATGACCCATATCAGACGGTTATTTCTGTCTAGTCTGTCAGGTGATTGTCCTGATACGCCCCCACCGGTACCGTCCTCTGGTTAATGAATATATGAATATTTAGTAGGACATGTATACGTCATATTATGCATATTCATTTAACCAGAACCAAATGCAGCATGCACGTGAAGTGGAACTCACCCTGCCAATTATCACAAAAATAAACCTTTAGGATTCTTTGCAATTGTGTTTTAGAAGATTATTAGTGAGATGCAAGTGTCTTCTGCCAACAACATCAAGGTTTATAACCTTAGCACTGGAAAAAGCTTACCAGAGGTAAGACTTTTGGAATATTTTCAACGTGATTGCCAATCTCAGTCCCACTCGTTACATTTCCTGTACTGTTTTTTAACATTTGCTCGTGCACTTGCCATTTGTGTACAAGACTAGATCTATATAAGGTTAATGCTATTTGCTTCTAACTTTGTCCAGAACAAGAAGACAAAGAAGAAGAGGAGGAGAATAAGAAGAAGAAGAACTTAGTAACTTAAGAAGAACTTCAACTTCAACTTCAACTCAAGCGGACTGCGCACGTCGCAGCACATCGCACTGCGGAATTGGAAGAAGAACTTCAACTTCAACTTCAACTTCAAGAAGAACATGATGAAGAAGAAGAAGAACAGAAGAAGGAGAAGAAGAAGAACATGAAGAAGAAGAATAACAGAAGAAGGAGAAGAGGAAGAGGAAGAAGAAGAAGAAGAAGAAGAAGAAGAAGAAGAAGAAGAAGAAGAGGAAGAGGAAGAGGAGGAGGAGGAGGAACAATATTGAATTATTGACAATATTAATAGTATAGTTTGCCTTGTTTTTAATTATTGTCAGAAAATAAGTCTTCATCAGTTCACTCTTTACTTTACTTAGTAATCTCTTAGTCTTACTTAGTACTAGTAGTAGTACATGTAGTTACACATAGCAGCATTACTATACTAGGGTGTCTGATCGCGACCCGATGTTGTGTGCTAAAATCCTTCCCATAGAGATTGCACGCAGCCCTATGCAGTCTACGTACATCGCGCGATCATGCAAAATTGGTCAATGTTTTTATCACCAAATCGAAATTCAAACCTAAATCGCTCGTGATCCTGAAGGTGAAACTCAATAAATGAGGTGTCATATGAAAGAGCAGGTTTTCTCCATATTCCCAAAGGGGCTCAATTCGAATTCTAAAAATATCTTGATCAAAACAGCGATTTAAACATCGTTTCCATCATAGCTCGATCTTTGCCACTTTTCTGAACCGAGCCCCCCAGGCTTATGTAGGGCTAGACGTAAGGAAAATATCCCAGCACTTATTTTTCGGTGGCCCCAAGAGATCACAAGCGATTAAAGTTTGAAAATACCCTTCCCACATTTTTCGGATCAGCTAAGTAGGGAGGCGGGAGCTCCGCGCCGCCGAACCCATGGTGATAGCGCGTAAAATCTGCACATGAATATGCATCGGACCGCGTATACAGACCCGGAAGTGGGTGCCCATTGAAGACAATGGATTACCGATCGCCTTGAGTTGCGCATCCAGTTTACAACACGCGACGCTTGCACGCGTATGTGTACGCTTGCATATTGCGCAATTCAGTTGTGTTGCTATATTTAGCAAAACAACATAACTCTGCGTGTACGTCTTTTTGTCGATTCTGACAAAAAGAGGATGAATATTGTAGGGAATTGAAGGGGCTGTAACTTTTGATAGAAACATCGGTGAGTCTTGAAATTTGAAATGTATTATTCTGAGTGAATAATTTTTTCAATTATCCAACCATAATGGTGAAAAACAATCCAAAAGGGAAAATTGAAAAATCGTCCAGACACCCTAACTATACTATCCTGGCTAGCCTTAAGGGCTTAATGATAATGTAAAATATTGATATTGATATCACCAGGGAGATGATAGGAAGGAGATGAATCTTTATTTTACGACATTCCAGGGGTATTAAGTAAGCTTAGTTTGCTGCAATTGATCCTCCAAACTCCTGATAAGCAGCGCTCAGACAGCCGCTCGGTACCGGAGGCTATGAAAGTTACGCAACAATGAGTGCTCGGTCGTAAATCAGAGCGATAACGCTGGGGTTGGCAGTGCTTTGAAGTCCCATGCTCAACACCGCCGATTTTGGCATTCTTGCCATCCCTCCACTGTTTTGGGCAATACACTAACATCGATATCTACACATTCTGGCTGCGCAGTCTAGCCTTAAGAGCTTGGTGACATGTGCTGTGTGTATACAGCACATGTTACAGGAGCAGCACTTTTACGGAAGTCCAATCAACACGAGTCAGAGGTCAATGTTATTACTTATTCATATGCAAAGCGAATTTCTCACGCTTACACGTGAAGAGAAACCTCTCTGGTAAGATATTTGCTAATATTTCCTTAAATTTAAATATGATTTTTAATTTTCGTAGGCAATTAGATGTAGAAGTGGCATCAAATTCATCGAGGCCACTGTCCAATATTGGTCGGGCGTGGGAAGGGGTGATTTCGGACGCATTTTAGGGGTTGTTGACATGCCTCTCCGCACGGGTCTATGGGAGCCAGTTAAGGCTTGGTGATATCAATATAAATATTTCACATTATCACCAAGCCCTTAAGGCTAGCGCAGTCACTCAAGCCTGTGCATATCATATGCGCAGTGGTTGTATCCGAACGAGGTGATATACAAAGAAGTCCTACGCTTTCGAAAGGTCCAAAAACCGTCCAGATATAGCCAAGTTACACGTTAGGTTATGATTATTTTGGACAATATGAAGATGAATATTGATGGACATTTATTCAACCTTGCACTATGATGTGCATATTTTGATATATTTAGAAGGAAAGAGGAATTTATAGCACTTGCCAGTTTAGCTAGACAGAGTGAAACCAGTTCTGTAGGAATTGAAACAACTGTCTCTGTTGTGATCCTTGCTAGTGCAGCCTAAATCCGCTTATTTTATTTTTATTTTTTATTTTGAAGTACCCCTTGCATGTAGTATAAAATTGTTGCCCTGCTCCTTTCACCTGCAACATAGAGGCACACATGTGCACAACCTTTTAAAGTGGTTGGGTCGTCAGTTTTCATAGCAAAAGTCATAATTCGCTGAAACCAGACTTGGTGGAAATACCATTAATGGATGTACAAGTCTGCACACAGCAAACCCGTAGGCCAATCAAGAAATACCCCCTTGTTTCTCAGAGAGTCTTCGGGTGAGGGTAATGTGAGATAAGGATTTCACCATATCAGTAAAAGACAGAGGATTACACAAAGCTTGTTGGTCATAACACTGAAGGCTAATCCCGGTGATTGACAACACCTGTTTTGGGGTAACACCCGAATGGTGTCAAATTCCCTTTGATAGCCCACTTTCATGTGTCTTTAAAATTTGCTTTTTTACAAAGTGTACCAGTACTATCAGTACTAATGGAGGTTTGTAATCTACCGTTTTATGCTCTTTTCACCTCTCTCTCTCTTTCTGTCTCTTTCTTGCAGTGGCTGTCAGATCGGAAGAAAAGAGCACTTCAAAAATCTGATCATGGTAAGGTTTGGTATCAATTCATAATGAAATACCAATGAGCATCATAACTGTCAATACTGACAACCTTTTGCTCCCGTACAACTGACAAGAGTTTCTCTCGAACCTTAGTTGTGATGCGCGGTGGTATAACAGTGTTCTGATGTAATTACTGATACAAAAATTTTGGCTCTTGTTTGCCAAAAAGTGAAAATTGCATTATTTACTAACAGTCTAAAAGCATTATTTTCAGAATGTATTTAAAGAAATGTCATAAAACTTGTATTCCTGCACCCTGACAAAGTAAAACATTTAGACTGTTATGAGTTTCAACTATTGAGATATTAAAGCCCAAGTCCACTCCAAAAATAACTTACTTTCAATAAAACCAGAAAAATCAGACAAACCAATTAAAAAAAATTTGAGCAAAATCGGATAACTAAAAGAAAGTCATGAATTTTTAATGACATGAAAAACTTTGAAAATCACTACACAAATTGGCAACTCACTCATGAGTCTGTGACGTATGGTCCTCACTATCCACTAATTATTTTCTTTATATTGATAATATAAATTTCCTATTTTCACCCTAAGAATCTTATTTCTTCACACCAGCATCCAAGTTAGATTGTTAGTAATATGTTTTTGTGTGGATGCACAAATAAAGAGTAATTTTGTCCAGTTAAATCATGAAAAATTGAATTTTGATAAACTATTTATATAAAAATCAATAATTATGAAATACAATATTCAGAAAATAGTATCAATTCTTCAAAATTCAAAAAAGTTTTAGGGAAATGTCATGCACGCAATATGATACAAATCATATAACCTGGGCAAAGGCATGGGGAAATCAAGTTTTGGGGGATAAAAAGGGAAATTAATGGGATTAAACTATATAAAGCAATTGATAAGTTGTGAGGACATGACGTCACAAACTGATAACCATCTTGGCAATTTGTGTTGTGATTTTCATTGTTCCATATTTTCACATACTTTTTCAAAAATTCATAACTTTCTTATCAGTTATCCGATTTTGCTCAAACTTTTTTTGATTGGTTTGTCTGATTTTTCTGCTTTTATTGAAAGTAAGTTATTTTTGGAGTGGACTTGCCCTTTAACAGTCAAATGTCAATTTGAAAAATAAAAATACAATTAAATTCTGGTAAAGCCAGGATAAGAATTGAGAATTCTCAAAGCACTTAGGGTGTATTTAGAGATTTTATATCAACATGAGATATACATGTACATAGACACTATGCAAAAATGGGTATTTATGTGATGATATTGCCATACTTGTAGGAATTGCAGCTGAGGAGTTATCACCTTTTCTATACATTGTATCTTTGTTTGTGCCATAGATGTTCAAAAGCGCATACAACTCATCCAAGATTTTGAGATGCCGACGGTCAGTGGGTGCGTCCAAGTTTCCCCAGATGGACAGTATATTCTGGCCACAGGTGACTATAATTATGTGACTGAACACAGTAGCATTGTGATGTGGGCAGGGGGCATGTGCCCCATCAAGTGGGGGGAAAAGAGAGAAAGATAGCGGAAGAAAGGGAAAGAAGAAAAGAAATTGCCAAAAAGAGGATAGTCCAACCTCCTCCCATTTTATAGCTTTGTTCACGCACAGCTCATTCATATATATATATATATATATATATATACAGTCAAACCTGTCTATAGCGACCACCCAAGGGAAACACAAATAGTGGCCATTGTATACAGGTGGCCGTTGTAGACAGGTGGCTGTTTGCGGCCATTTTGATTTTGAATAATTGATTGACAGCACTCGCAAGGCCTCTCGCAGACCCGCCGCGACCTGCAAATGCGACCAACAGCAGCCGTGTAGCGACCAGCCACAGCAGCGCAATTTCACTCACACAGTCAGGCGATCGTCGTCACAGCGGCTAACTGTAAAGCTACATGTACATGTAGATCTAATGGTCATTTACACACAATAAAACTATTCAACCCCAAGCTCGTCAATCAAAACATTTAATTACCGATAGGATATTGTTTCTTGCACATTTCATGAAAACATAACAATGCAGAGTCATTGTCATGAACTTCAATCGATGACTAGCTAGCTGTGGGCCTGGCGAGTGACATAGGCGGAGCCTGTCTGTCAATCAAATTTTCAGACTCGTTCATCTTGATTTCGTTTAAATAATTTTTGACATGCGTTTAAAAAAAATGCCGGACAATTTTAAAGATAGAAAATTATGTTTAATCATTTCGTATTTTTATTTTGACTAAAAACCGTACCACTCTTTGTTAATTAAATTTTTAAACACCGATAAAAAACCTTGCGTTGCTAGATTTATTATCTATTGGCTCTCTGCCTCGTTTTCGCCCGACTGAGCCCTAATAAAACCAGTACGGAGAATCCTTATAAAGCCACAGGAAAATGAAACATAGGAATCGCTGTATGGAAATTCAACTTCTTTATCAAAATCCAAAAGGATTCTCCGTGGCTTTATAAGGGCTCAGTCGGGCGAAAATGAGGCAGAGAGCCAATAGATAAATCTAACAACGCAACAACGTCGCAGCCTTAATATATATATATATTTCTGGTGCTCTCCCCTCCCCCCCCTCCCACCCCCATGAAATCAGTGTCACCCTATGCCACATACCCTTCAACGTCATGTTCACTTTTGGTAAGCCCTCAAAATCTTTTTTCACAAATTTCTTTGAGTTTAGATAATAAATTGGAAGATACTGCAATACTGAGCCGCTTCTAAAGTTTTTTCCCTCGTCAAGTGAAAAATTAAACTAATGAGAGGAAGAGAATAATTTAGATACCATCCTGGGACGTAAATTCCAATAATGGGCAATTGGCAATACACATGTAATACCTATGAGTACTGTGTGTCTGGTTGGATAGGGGGTTTAGATGCCCTTTAGTAGGATCCACTGCACCAGCCAGATGGTATTCTGATTGGTTAGCTAAAGGTGCATTCTGATTGGTCAGAAGTGGCCGCCTGGGGGCAGCAGTGTCTGTATCAAGTATAGTGATCCAGATGTTGCTGATCTGGAGGCCACTGTCCTTGGGAACAGTGCTATGTTGGTGGAATACATGATGTTACCGCAAACCTCGCTCAAATCTATCCTTACCATGGAAACCTTCAAAGATTACTTGTTTCTTGTTCTAAATGACAGGTACCTACAAGCCTAGAGTGAGATGTTATGATGTCAACCATCTCTCCATGAAATTCGAAAGATGTATGGATTCAGAAGGTATATGTGTTCCTGCAACAATTGCTCTGCAGGCAATTTCCCACACTAACTGAATCCCTAACTTAAAGTCACATGGATTGGAAAAGAAGAACCGACTAACTGAATCCCCTACTGAAAGTTACACGCAGCCATAACAATGGTTTCCTAACAAAAAAACATTTTAGATGAATGGATATTCTTTCAACACATACTGTGACATGATATTTGATTTACATGTAGGTGTTTGTAACACTTGAGCAGTTTCTTTTTTGTTACACTAATTAATTCAATCCTAAACTTAAAGTCTCGTTGATTGGAAAAGAAGACCTTCAGGTTATATAGTTATTTAGTCGATTCTTTCTCTTTTTTATCCATGTGACTCTCTTCTAAATCTATTTTTTTTCTTTATTATTATTTTTTGTTGTGTATTTACTGCTTTCTTGAATTTGTTTTTGCAAAATGAATAATAATAAAAATAATAAACCTGGACCTTACACTATTCCTAATCTTTAACCAAACCTGTAAACCCAACTGCAACCACAATGTTAACCATGTACCTTTGACAGAATAAAGCCTTGTTAAAATAGTCACCATAGCAAATGTGATTGTGGTCTTTGGCTTGGTGGAGGGAGGCAATGTTATAGTTGATGGTTTGTCTTCCAACTAGGTCATTGGTCCAACTCTTTTCATTGTGGCTGTGCCCTTTGATATTAAAATAATGTTGTGTAGTTGTTTCCCTCATGCCTGACAACTCTCTGCAATTTGATGAGCGGTGAATAAACCTCTTATAAAGATGCCCCTCCATGGTTCTTTTATCAAATCTACTGAAAAACATTTTAGAATGGCTGCTTCAAAACCATTCCATCAGAGAAGTAAACTCTCTCCTCTTTCAAAAGGTCCCTCAAAACTTACTTCTTCCTCAGTAATTTAATGTGAATCACCTATTTTTATAAGTCTTACGTATTTCATGTTTCTCCTTCACATTCTGTAATTTGATGTATTATTATTACCATTATTATTATTATTCTTATTATTATTATTATTATTACTACTGCTACTATTATTATTATTATTATTATCATTATTATTCTTATTACTACTGCTACTATTATTATTTTTATTATTACTATGAATGTGGAACCATGACACTAGTATATGTGTTATTTTCTCTTTTTCCTCCTTGTACATTTACAGTTGTCAAGTTTCATGTAATGTCAGAAGACTATTCCAAGGTAAGTTATTCATGAAGGAAAGTCATTTGAAAAAGTAAATAAAATTGGAGAATAAAACTGAATTCAAGTGAAGTTAAAATCATTCCGAGACCAATATTATTCACTTTTGGGGCTTGTGTTACTTCATTAAATTGTGTCTTGTCTGTTTCAGGTGCTGTCGGCTGTTAATGAGGTCTCTGGTTTTCTTGATAACATGTGGAGAAATGTCATACTCCCAATTTTCAATATCTACTGTAATATCTCCTCTCTCTCTCTCTCTCTCTCTCCTTTCTCTCTCTCTCTCTCTCTCTCTCTCTCTCTCTCTCTCTCTCGCTCTCTCTCTCTCTCTCTCTCTCTCTCTCTCTCTTCCTCCCTCCCTCCTCAAATTCTTGGGCAGGATTTTTTCCCCATAGTACAGAAAGGGTTAGTACACATACTTTGGGTTTCCACAAATTCAACAGTAATAAAGTGGAAAAATATGATCTCTTAACATTTTATATTGTCTCATCTCTTTGCTTACCCAGCTTGTATTCCTGCAGTGTGATCGCTACGTGGAGTTTCACGCCAAGTATGGTCGCTACCATCGGCTCAGGATACCCAAGTTTGGGCGGGACCTTGCCTACCACAAACCGTCATGTGACCTCTTTCTTGTTGGTGTCAGGTGAGAAAACGTTTTGTATGTATTTCATTGTATTTGTATGTACATGTACCAGTGTTGTATTCGAGTCCACAACTTCCAAGGGCAAGACCGATTCTGAGTGACCACCTTATATATGAATTGGTCCAAGTGGAACCATATTTTAGAAATGATATTTTCAGTATCAAATTATCAACTGCAACCACCAACCAATCAATCAGCTATCACTGAATCAGTATTAAGATCAATTAGAGACAATTATGCTTAATATTTTGAAGAAAAAAAACAGACAAAACACATGGAAAATGAAAGTCATTTCTACAAAAATATGCCAGAATTTTGCAGCCATGAACCGGCCTCAGCTCAAGTCACCAAGGACGCCTCCATCCAAGTCACAGCATAACAAGCCTAACGCTGGCAAAAGTCCTCCAACACTCTCATTTATTCAGACAGTTATAAATCAAAACCTTTTTAAGAAATGGCAAGATATTTAATTGTATATGTTTGAATGAATTGCATTCAAACAGGTACTGTAGAAACCAACAGAATCCAACAGAAGATGTACATGTAGCAAGAAAATTACTTACCTTGAAAATGTTTTAGTAGAGAAATATTGCATGAGGCAGAGACACAGCATAAAGCCACTGAATTTGGATTATATATTCATAAATGAACCAAGACCAACTTAGAAATGGTCCATGATCAGCTGTGATTCTTTTCCTGTCTTAACAAAACTTCTGCCCACTTTCTTTTCACAGTCCTGAAATATATCGAATCAACTTGGAACAGGGTCGGTTCCTGAGTCCTTTTGTCACTGATTCAGTGTAAGTATAGAAATATTAGGAAATGTGAAACAGACACACTACCTTTTGCTATAAATCTGGGATAGAGTGATGATGAGTACAAAAAATATAGAGTCAAACTTCCTTTAGTGACCATCAAATTATCACCTGTTCATGATGACCACACTTCTTTTCTCGTTTTTTTTCCTTCTTCGACAGCATTTCACATTGAAACTTGGATTAAATGAAAATGTACCCAAGTAATGGCTCCACAACTTTTTTTTTCTTTCACAGGGGGTCTTCATTGTAATTTCTTAGGGTAAGACCCCTATTATACCGGTAGGTATTTTAAGGGGTTTGGAGTATTACAAAATAGGAGCCATGTGAACCAGACCGCTATTCTGCTGAAGAACCATCTGATTATACAGACCACCTTCATTGTCTCCTTGGGTGTTATTTATTTACAGGTTTTACTGTGTTTAGAGCTGTCAATACATGTACAGTATACCCAGACTGTAGGGACCATTACAGGCAGAGTCAAGAGATCACCTGCCTATAAAGACCATTTTTTCTTGTGTCTACCTTGAGTGGTCTTTATACACAGGTTTCACTGTGTTCAAAGCCATCGATCCATGCTCAGTAAACTCAATTCATCAGCTTCTGGTTGTAGGGAACATTGCAGGCAGAGTCGAGGGATCGCCTGCCTATAAAGATCAATATTCTTGTCTCCTTGATCGATCTTAATATACAGGTTTCACTGTTTCTCTGTATTTCTTTGTCTATTTACAGAGCCATCAATACATGCTCAGTAAACCCAATTCATCAGCTGCTGGCCGTAGGGACCATCGAGGGGCGAGTGGAGTGCTGGGATCCACGGACGAGGAGGAAAGCAGGGGTGCTTGATTGTGCCCTTAGTAGCATTACACCACAAACACAGTTAGTATTCAACTTGATCTCTCTTCGCATGACGACACCTAATTGCTGCTTATTATAGTTTACCTTAGAGCATATATGAACTTAAAGGATAATGAAAATGTAAATAAACAAATTTAATTCATATTTCTCTCTTCTTATTTCTTTATGTCTCTTTCTCATCTTTCTCTCTCTCCCTTTCTCTTCCATTCCTTCTTTTTCTCTATTTGTTTTTTATCTTCCTTTGTCTCTCTTTCTCTTTCTATCTTTTGTCTTTCCATCTTTTACTCTACATCCATATACCCTTAGTACTAGTAGCACATAGGGACGTTAGATAGTATACAAATAATGAATGCTTATCAGTTCAATAGTGCTAATCTTTCAACTCATGAAAATATTCGCACTATTGAACGAATGAAAAACATTCATTATTTGTATTATACAACATCAAAATAGATCTAATAGAACGTTAATCTTTCAACAAATTTAAGTTGGAGTCAAAGCCTTCTCGATTACATTCAGATTGCCTTCGTCAGGTGCACGCAGCTATTATAACAATGGGCTACGCCCAGGGCAGAGAGGTACGCAGTCTGCATATAACCAAAAATGCACGCTCGTTGAATAGTACTTGGCGAATAGTACCAAAATGCACGCCCGTGCAATAGTATATATATTGGATATCATGTGACCAACAATCCTCCAATCAAATGACAAGGATCCACGTAGGTGTTGTATAATGTAATATGCGCTATACAAGAACTGAATATTATTATTATTTTATTTTATTCTAACTAGCAGCCATGCTATTTGTTGTCTACCATATCCATGTGCACTGATGCGTTGTAATAGCATTGCTACAGAAGATGTCCGGTGTAATTTTTTTCCTTGGATGATGTATCTTTTTGATCTCTTTCTTAAATGTTAATACAGGGTGAAAGGGGTGCCTGCTGTCACATCTTTAGCATTCAATGGGGCTATGAGAATGGCTGTAGGAACCTCAACAGGCCAGGTAACTCCATCTCATTCAGGCTGCCTCATAATTAATTTCTGTGTGTTATACTGTACATGTACATGTATGAAAAATAATCTGGATTTATATAGTGCTTGATACAAAATACCGTCTCTTAGCGCTTTACAGATATTATTACCCTGGTCATTGGATTCACTCACGCACATTGTGCACCATCTCCACTCCCTGGGGAGTATTCCTACCATATGGCCACAGTGAGGGCATATGGCAATTGCTTACACAAAGGCTTTCGTTATCCTACCAGGTCCCCATTTCTCTCCCGGTATGTAGTGGCAAATGTAGATTAATGCCTTGCCAAAGGACCTAAATTTAGTGCCATGTTAGGGATTAAACCCACGACCTTTGCATTTTAAGTCAAGTGCTTAAACCATTCGACTATGACACCACTACATGTACATGTATGTATGTTGAATTCATTAATACAATGAATAGATACATGTATATTACATACCTGTATCACACAGGAAGCTTTTCACTTTCACTTTCATTTGTAATATTGAATAGTATATGTACTTTAATACTTTAAAGGGTAAGTCCAGAAATCTGTATCCATCATTTGCCCATATATTGTCATGCACTCTAAGTCATTCATATGCTTTCAACAATTAATGGCAATGTACCATATATTTATCAATATTATCCCATAGGTACAGTTACCAACTGAATTATTAATACCCTTTGTAAATTTGATGGATTTTTTTTTTCATAACTGAAAAATGAAAGATGGACTGTTTTGATTTAGGGCCTTCGTTTAAAGGCATTGTTTAACAATGCCAAATCTGAGATGCATGGCCCTACATGTACGTGTTATCAGCGTCTGTGATATGGTGTAATATTGAAGCCCTACAAAAATTGCGCTTCAAGATGATCATGAAGTGCCTCAAAACAGTAAAAATCCTTGAGTGACCGGTTTTATCATACTCATTTTCCCCAATAGACTGTGGTGTTATAAAAACCGTTGGGCAAACGGTTTTTGAAATTTCGAATTCCAATCATAAATATCTTGATAATCAGACAGGCGATTGGCTTGTAAACGTCATGGGATTCCAGACTGACCTAAAGGTTTATAATTATGATTGCAGCATGAGCTAAATCCAGGATTTTGTTTTGAATCTGAGACAAAGATACCCAATCCCTTTAATACTTTTAGATGTAAGCTTTAACCCTATGTAGTCCGGGCTATTTTGAAAATGCATAATGCAAAATGTTGTAAAAGTGCTCAACATTATACAGGAACAAAAATTTTAGCTGCCACAAGTACAATCTTCACTCCTTCTCTCTCTTGTTTCATAGGTATTGATGTATGATATCCGTTCCAACAAACCCATGTTGGTCAAGGACCATAGGAATGGTCTAGCAATCCGAAGCTTAGAGTTCAGCCCAGCCACAGAGATGGTTGTCTCTGCAGACAGCAGGGCTGCAAAGATATGGAGTCAGTCAGATGTAAGTTTGTTTGTTTGTTTGTTTTACCTGACTGATATTTAAAAAAGCATGTGTATGTTTGTAAGTAAGCAACCAGGGGACCGACAGCTTTAAGTCCTCTCCGAAGGAATTGGTAATTAGGATTAATGCCTTACCAAGGGCACTAACACATTGAATTGGTTTTGAACCCAGGACCTCCCGGTTATGAGACCACTGCTCTACCACTGATCCATTGCGCCTCCTTTTCAGTTCAGTGTTTGCTTTAAGTGATGTTTTTGCTTTTTTTTTTTTTTGCATTTCTTTTGATCCAGAATGGTATGAAATGTTGACCACCTTTTTGAATGATTAGTTTTCCTGTATGAATTTGTCGTAATGACTTTGATATAATTTGAATAGTCCACTGAAAGTAATGGGTCACTTAAGTAATATTAGATTGACACCAAAGATGGTTAGACCAGCAAAACAAACAAAGTAAATGAAAATTGCCCTTTTGCAACCATCATGTGTTCTTGCAGTGAGCTTGACTAGCTTGATTCTTTCTTTGGTCATTACTTGGTTTCCTTTCTGTAATCTTCAATATTCAGTGCAAGTTTGGTATGAGTCTTTGAAATTTTACTTTTCCATCATAATTAGAATCAAAGACAACCTTTTAACCTTCTCATCCTATTTTTTCCTAATATACCACTCAACATCATTGCAATTTCTCCCACTATTTTTGTTTGTGTGTATGTATCAACTATTCTCAAAAGCTGTCTTCCCTCGAGATATTGTACTGTATATATATATATATATATATATATATATATATATATATATATATACGGTATATATATGTCATTTATGATACATGTAGATTTTATGAATGATCTCCAAAGGATTTTTTTTTTTTTTTTTTTTTAATTGAGCAAATTGGATTTTTGGATAAATTGATATTTTGAGTATTCCACAATATAAAGAAGATATATATCTGGAAAACCTTGTTCATTATGCAAGTCAATGGAACAAGAAAAAAAACATTTTGGACTGGATTTGTTGTTGTGATCAAAGTCATGCTTTACCTTTGAATAAAAGAAGTTAAAAGTATCAGTCACCTAAAGAAATAATTTGTGTATAGCGAGAGTTTACATGTATAAAATTAACCTAAAAAATCACTTTACCTGGCATTCTATAGGTTAATGGTTAAGGAGTATAAAGAAAATAAATGATAACACAAATCGGCACATATGGATTCTACGTCCGACTTGGGTTCCGTACACACCCTGCTCTTTACGAGTGTATCTGCGTTCGTCAAATAGTCTACTTAATAAGACATTTACTGTTTGCTGAGAGTATATTTATACATCCATGTATTATACAAATATACCAAGCTGTGAGAAAGAATAGTGGAAATTATTTATCTGAGGAGGGACTGGCATCGTACTATTTTTTCTGAGGGGCAAAGCCCCAAGGAAGAAATAGTAACTATTGCCAATCCCTCCGAAAATATATAATTTCTAATATTTTCCACTATTCTTACGAACTAAATGCTTGGTATATTTGTTTTATATCCCTTCTTTACACCTAATTTCATGAAAAGAAAAACATAAGCCAATATTTTGACTAACATTATGTACGATAATCTAGATCATGGTCTTGCCCGACGAATACTATAGTTCATAGTTCCAATGAAATCTTCGAAGAAAAGTTAGCAAACTATGCCAAATATGCAATGCAGATTGATGCCGAACTCCAACAAGTACATGTAATGCTTGTAACATTTTCAAGAGGCATTGAACTCGGACTAGAAGTCATCACCCTTTCTAGTTGGCTGTCTGAGAGAGATTCATCAACATCCGATACGCTACATCAGTGAACGAGGCCGACTTATCAGCTGTTTCTCCAGACATGCAGCTGACACTGTCAGATGTCGATTGCTCAGCAAGTTCTGCCTGTACTTTAGCTCCACGCGATGTTCATGGAACATCTCTGGCATCAAGTTTTGCGGATGATGACGTTGATGCTCTTGTCGAGATCACCTTAGACATAGCAATCTTATTTTCTTCACTGGTTCGCGATTAGCGTTTGATCAAATTTTTTGACCTGTGGCCGGAGACAGTCATAATGTCTATGGAAGCGAAGCCAGCATGATCAAGACGAGTGACACTTGTAGCTCGTAGTGAGTGATTTGTGTAGATTTGACTGAGATTTGCTTCCTTGCTGATGGTTTTCATCATCACCTCTAGGGTGTGTGTACCGATCGGTGCATTGTCGTACCACTGATCTTGTTTCCCAGCTTTGGGTTTCTGTTTTGGGCATTGCCATAGGAATGGTATATCGGGATGGAGTTCAGCCAAGTATTCTTTTACGAATTTGACTGGACACACCTTGTCAGCATCTCCGCTGGCGTGCATTTCTCCATCCTGGCTCTTACGGGAATCCGAAGCATGATTTTTGGTGGCTTTGTCAAGTAGAGTGAAATATTCAGACTCTGAGTTTTCATTGTGTAGTATTAGGTCAGTTTTCCTCATATTCCGCAAATTCTCCATACCCAATTTGCGAATTGTAGCATACAGGCAATGCTCTGCGCTGAAGACCCTGGGCTCTGACAAGTCCAAATGTTCATCGATTTTGTTCAAATCATCGTCACTAATTGGAGAGTGATGTTTCACCTCCGCTTTGCCAATTGATTTCAGCTTTGCTATTTTTGCTTTGAAAGCGCGATTGGAACGACTGAACTCACCGCTTTTTACAATGTCTACATCCTTGGTTTGCAGTGGCGTTGCAGCCAAAATCTGATTGAAAACATACTTTTCCCAGAGTAATCTTCTCCTCGTTTGTTTTTTGCAGCAATGTAGAATCTCGCCCAAACACTGTCCAAATCTTGATTTGAAAGTTCCTCAAAAGTGACGTTAGTCACTCTGCAGAATTCACGAAAAACATCCAAACCAAACATGATCAGATGATCACTTTCTTCGTATTTGAACTGTCAGTAGAAGCAATGAAATTGTCGATATCTGCCCCTTGTAAGAGGTCAAAGCGAACTTCTTCGGAGGCCGCCATGATTGTTTACATATTATCCGATCCGAACAGATTAGCTTACCTGTACGCGGTGACTTGCCCAGGTACTGCAGGCGTCAAGGTTATGAGCAGTCTGTACGCTCAGCGGGTCGTCTGCGCATTCGAATTTGACACAAATTTTTGTCAATGAACAGTGAGCATGCGCAGAAGTGCCTTGGAAGAAAATATCAAAATATCTATTCGGAACTCCGGCAGAGATTTGTTTTTCATAGTGAAATTATATTATATCACGTGATCACCAATTGACCAATAATGTATTTAGAATACTCATGAATATTCATAGAAGGGATATAAATATATATATATATATATATATATATATATAGGACACAAGGTAGATAAATAAAAACACCGGAGAAGTGAATATTCCACTGACGTTTCGGGAAGCAAAAGAAAAGGAAAAGAAGAGGCGCACAGAAAGAAAAATAAGCAATTGAAAAAGCATTATGACGTAATAAAGATATTAAAGTTCAACAAAGTTCAGTGTGAGTTAGGGAAAGATCTGAAAGTGGCGTTCATCCCGTCCGGGTGGAGAGTGCCAAGTTTGAAGATTATCCTCTCCTCCATCAGCTTCCTTTCTTTCTCATCTCGGCAAGATTTCAGCACACATACTTGAAGGTCATCAGCATTATGATCTCCGATGTTGAAGTGGTGAGCTACAGGTAGTCCGGCTGTCTTCAGGCGTATGGAACGCAGATGCTCCGTGATTCTATCGGCTAGGCGCCTTTGTCTCCCCGATGTACACCATGGAACAGCGGGTACATGTCAATCCGTAAATGACATTAGTGGTGGTACATGTGAATTCTCCTCTGATATGCCAAGTTCCTCTGGGGCCCACCACATCATGGGATGAGACATGGGCGCAGGTCTTGCAACGAGGACGCTTACACCGAGTGGTACCAGGATTAGTGATGCTGTGGGGTATCTGACTGGGAAGTCTTGAGCAGACAAGTTCGTTTTTGATGTTCTTCCTCCGGTACGCCGTGATGAATGGGTTGGCCCCAAATACACTAAGAGTCGTCTCGTCAGCCCGGAGGATGTTGATGTTTTCACGCACGGCCTTAGCAATTCGCTGAGATGTATGGTTGTACGTGAGTACAAGAGGGGTGCGGAATTAGAATCCTTACGTCTCTTAGTCAGAGCGTCATGTTGTGTGATTCGCTAGCCTTCATCATTCCCTTCGACGATCTTGTCGGGATAGCCTCTGTCAGAGAAGAAAGTTCTCAACTCCTTCGCTCTTGACTTGAAATTAGTGTCGTCGCTGCAAATTCGTCTTAGTCTCAGAAATTGTGAAAAGGGGATGGCCTTCTTACATGATGGGGGATGACAAGAGTCGAACCTGAGATATGAATGCGAGTCCGTAGGTTTGTAGTGAATATCAGTCGCAAGAGTGTCACCCTCCACACTGACTGTAACATCGAGAAATGTTATAGACTCATCTGAGATGTCATGAGTGAAACGCAGTGATCGATGATAACTATTCACGTACTGGATGAACCTCTAGTTCGTCTCTAGTGCTCGTGAACACGCCTACGTAATCGTCGATGTAACGCTTCAGGAGAACCGGTTTAGGATGTTGATAATTCTGTAGCATTTGCTCCTCGATGTGCCCAACGAAGAGGCATGCATAAGCTGGTCCCATCTTGGTGCCCATGGCAACGCCTTTCTTCTGTGAGTAGCATTCACCGTCAAAGTTGAAAGACGACAAAGTGAGGACGAGCTCCGCCAATCTAAGTAGAGTAGCGTCGCTGGGTCTATCTCTGCTTGGATAGCGTTGAAGGAAATGTTTGATAGCCTTCAAACCGTCATCTGTTGGAATGTTAGTATACAGTGACGAAACATCCATGGAGAAAAGTAGACGATGAGGTTCATCCCCTTGAAGTTGAAATCTTTGAAGAGCCGAATGGCATCTGATGAGTCCTTCACATAAGTAGGGAGCTTGGTGACCAGAGGGGAAATAATGCTGTCTAAATACTGGCTAATTAGCTCTGTAGGGCAGTTGATGGTGGAAACGATAGGACGTCCAGGATTATCAACTTTGTGGATCTTCGGGAGGAGATAGAAAGTAGCACATTGCGGGTTATCTTGGATGAGATTGGCAGCATTCGAGGGTAAAGCTCCTGCATGTATGAGTTCTTTAACGGTCCTAGAGATGTTGTCTTGTTGATCAGGAGTAGACTTATGAGAGTTACCCTGGAATCCAACATCCGGAGTATTTCATTCCATCATAGACAACAAGAGCAACTCCGTGAGGATCTTATTAACATATGTTCTTTTGATCAATTTCACCGGATTCGTCATTTGATTCACATAGCCAACCGTGAGTACTATGAATCCCTCGTTTCTAACAAAAGAAAGAAAGTTGAGCATCTTAGGCCTATTGCCAATGATGATAGATTAGTCGTCACCATACCTTCTGATCTTCCTTTGACGAACGAGGTTTGTCTTTCGTTCCTACAGCAGAAAGAACTGATGATTTCGAGATACGTAGAGACTTTGAGAAATTTGCACGTCGGTTGCGTCTTAAAGCTCATTTCTACAAGGAATCAGATGACGATGTTACTCAGAATGACAACGGTCAAGAGTATGAGCTTGATCCGTTCGATGCTCTGAAGCCACGTAGATCATCTTGGAACCCTCCAGAAGGCAAACACCCATCTCTTGATGTATTCATTACTAAGTGTAGGACTGACATTGGTAACATCTTGAAATCGGACACCTCTGCTTCTGCTAATGTTACCCCCCAAGATCGTCATACTATCAAACAGCTTCGCAACAACAAAGAGTATGTGATCAAATCTGCCGACAAGGGTGGAGCCATTGTAGTATGGAGACGTGATTTATATGTTCAGGAAGCAATGCGACAGTTGTCTAACGACGAGTTCTACTCAAGACTGGAAACCGATCCTACTCCTGATCAACAAGACAACATCTCTAGGACCGTTAAAGAACTCATACATGCAGGAGCTTTACCCTCGAATGCTGCCAATCTCATCCAAGATAACCCGCAATGTGCTACTTTCTATCTCCTCCCGAAGATCCACAAAGTTGATAATCCTGGACGTCCTATCGTTTCCACCATCAACTGCCCTACAGAGCTAATTAGCCAGTATTTAGACAGCATTATTTCCCTCTGGTCACCAAGCTCCCTACTTATGTGAAGGACTCATCAGATGCCATTCGGCTCTTCAAAGATTTCAACTTCCAAGGGGATGAACCTCATCGTCTACTTTTCTCCATGGATGTTTCGTCACTGTATACTAACATTCCAACAGATGACGGTTTGAAGGCTATCAAACATTTCCTTCAACGCTATCCAAGCAGAGACAGACCCAGCGACGCTACTCTACTTAGATTGGCGGAGCTCGTCCTCACTTTGTCGTCTTTCAACTTTGACGGTGAATGCTACTCACAGAAGAAAGGCGTTGCCATGGGCACCAAGATGGGACCAGCTTATGCATGCCTCTTCGTTGGGCACATCGAGGAGCAAATGCTACAGAATTATCAACATCCTAAACCGGTTCTCCTGAAGCGTTACATCGACGATTACGTAGGCGTGTTCACGAGCACTAGAGACGAACTAGAGAGGTTCATCCAGTACGTGAATAGTTATCATCGATCACTGCGTTTCACTCATGACATCTCAGATGAGTCTATAACATTTCTCGATGTTACAGTCAGTGTGGAGGGTGACACTCTTGCGACTGATATTCACTACAAACCTACGGACTCGCATTCATATCTCAGGTTCGACTCTTGTCATCCCCCATCATGTAAGAAGGCCATCCCCTTTTCACAATTTCTGAGACTAAGACGAATTTGCAGCGACGACACTAATTTCAAGTCAAGAGCGAAGGAGTTGAGAACTTTCTTCTCTGACAGAGGCTATCCCGACAAGATCGTCGAAGGGGAATGATGAAGGCTAGCCGAATCACACAACATGACGCTCTGACTAAGAGACGTAAGGATTCTAATTCCCGCACCCTCTTGTACTCACGTACAACCATACATCTCAGCGAATTGCTAAGGCCGTACGTGAAAACATCAACATCCTCCGGGCTGACGAGACGACTCTTAGTGTATTTGGGGCCAACCCATTCATCACGGCGTACCGGAGGGGGAAGAACATCAAAAACGAACTTGTCTGCTCAAGACTTCCCAGTCAGATACCCCACAGCATCACTAATCCTGGTACCACTCGGTGTAAGCGTCCTCGTTGCAAGACCTGCGCCCATGTCTCATCCCATGATGTGGTGGGCCCCAGAGGAACTTGGCATATCAGAGGAGAATTCACATGTACCACCACTAATGTCATTTACGGATTGACATGTACCCGCTGTTCCATGGTGTACATCGGGAGACAAAGAGACGCCTAGCCGATAGAATCACGGAGCATCTGCGTTCCATACGCCTGAAGACAGCCGGACTACCTGTAGCTCACCACTTCAACATCGGAGATCATAATGCTGATGACCTTCAAGTATGTGTGCTGAAATCTTGCCGAGATGAGAAAGAAAGGAAGCTGATGGAGGAGAGGATAATCTTCAAACTTGGCACTCTCCACCCGGACGGGATGAACGCCACTTTCAGATCTTTCCTAACTCACACTGAACTTTGTTGAACTTTAATATCTTTATTACGTCATAATGCTTTTCAATTGCTTATTTTTCTTTCTGTGCGCCTCTTCTTTTCCTTTTCTTTTGCTTCCCGAAACGTCAGTGGAATATTCACTTCTCCGGTGTTTTTATTTATCTACCTTGTGTCCTATTCATTTTATGCACCGACGCAGAACCATTTATTTTTACATTATATATATATATATATATATATACCTTGTAAGTCTAATTTCTTTTGTAATTTAATTTGATATTGTGTTTACCCTGATAGGGGCCTCATTTACAAGCATAAGTTGCTTCTTAAAGGTTGTGGCCTATTATGTATTCTCTATTTATGATTTGTAATTTGTTTATGATGCTAAATAAATTGAATTGAATTGAATTCTTGACTGCAGGGTAAACCATACGTGACAGTTGAGGCAGAGCATGACTTCAATGACGTATGCTTGGTTCCCAACTCAGGACTTATGCTGATGGCTTGTGAAGAACCAAAGCTTCTCTCCTACTTCATTCCAGTAAGTATCCTCTCTTGTTGTCTATTATAAGGAGGGGGAGGGAGGGGGGATGACTCAACATTGTTTGTTTGAGTGGTTGCCAACTTAATTCTTTGAACTGAATTGAACTTTCATAAAAACATGCAAAGTCAAAGAATACAATAGAATATTTCTTACAAGTATGGATAAGCCAATTAAATGGAAAATACACTAAAGGAAATCACGAAGGGGTTGGATCATCAAAAGGTTACAGAAACTTATAGGTAGATGGGTAGAGCTACACAAAATGCATTAACGAACACACACAAAAAAGGGACAAAGAATAATACAGTGGCATTTGCAGACATAACAAAAAATGTGGTTTTCAAATTGAAAGCTTCTGCATCAGGTGAAGGTCATTCATTCTCTCAAGGTCAATCATGCAGGAAGGGATTGTCAAATGCCAATCTACTGTGTTATTATCAAGTTCTCTTAAAGATAATGCAAAGTTTGGGGAATTTTTGAAAATTGGATGGATAGTGATTCTTTAAAATTTTGATATATTTGGATGCCCCTGTGGATGTATTATAAGCACTAGAAAATTTAGCCCCTATAACATTTCTGCTTTCGAGAAAATTGAATAATCAAAATTTACCGGTGCTCCCGGTAAATTTCAAATATTTCAAATAGCGCCTAAGGCCATTCCATGGTAGCTGCGACCATGAAAATCTCAGAATATGCAGTTCTGATATATAATTTCCAAACAGGAATAGCAAATCGGTCGATTATAGTCAAGAAACATTGTTTTAAACCTAAAGTAATATCAGTCTTGAGAGGGAGCTATGCAACATAAAGAGTTTATTATTTACAATTTCATCACCTTAGACTCTATTTCAACCGCGACAACGATCATTGAATATTGTAAAATCGCATATGCTTCCAATATGTTCATTTGAACCAAATTCATGACCCGTACCAAAACTTTGAATTACCTTTAAGCCTACAAAGCTAAAATTGAAATTAAGATAATTTATAAACAAACCTGCTTTAGTGTCCACCTGTATACAAAGACCACCTGTCTACAAAGACCACATTTTTTGTTTCCCTTGAAAATGGTTTCTCATTGAAACATGTACTAAACGAACCTGTACATAAAGACCACCTGCCTATAAAAACCACTTTTCTTGTCTCCCTTGGGTGGTCTTTATAGACAGGTTTCACTGTATAATCAAAATTGAAAAAACATGTAGAATGCTGGAGCACATTTTTATGGTAGCGCAACTAAAGCACGGCTCAGGGAGAACAGTATTAATACTGATGAGGTCACTGTGGGCAAACAAGACATATTATTATTATTATAATTAAATATATGGTGAATCATCACATTGCTATTTTATGTATGTGTGGTATGGAGTTTAATGTTTGATATGTTATCTTGTTTTCTTATTCTGTCTTGATGATAGAATGTATAATGTAAATAGAAAAGTATACGCTCATGCCTGTGTTGTTGTATTTGGTAGGGTCTCGGACAGGCTCCTAAGTGGTGTTCTTTCCTGGATAGTTTGACAGAAGAACTGGAGGAGAACCCTACATCTACAGTCTATGATGATTACAAGTTTGTCACTAAGATGGAGCTTGAAAGCTTAGGTATGTACTTTTGGCAAGTGGTTGTGTAGTGTTCATTAACTACGATGATGAGGTAAGCAAGTATGGGGTGATGTTTGTGGATTGCTTTACCTGACTGCTAAGAAAGCATGTGTATGCTTGTAAGTAAGCAACCAGAGGACCGACGGCTTTAAGTCCTCTCTGAGGGACTTAATATTGAGGATTAAAGCCTACCCAAAGGGCACAAGTGCGTTGACTTGGTTTTGAGCCCGGGACCTTCCAGTTACGAAACCACTGCTCTACCACTCCTCCATCGCGCCTTCTCAAGTATGCTCATAGGTGAACATTATCCCTATGTCTCTCCCTCTCTCTCTCTCTTTCTCTCTCTTTCTCTCTGTCGGTCTCTTTCCTTTTGAGCTCCATGCTTGATGGCTGTCTCCTCATCTTTTTATTCTCTCTTGCTCTTCCCCTCTCTCTTTCCTCCTCGTTTCTCTTACCTCCTCCCTCACCCAATGTGCTTCTGTATCACATAGTCCGCCCCCCTCTCTCTATCAGTGTTTTTTCATCTCTGTCTCTCCCTCCCTCTATCTCTTTACCTTGCAATCTGTTTGTCTCTCTTCATCTGTCTCTTTTTCTTTCATTCTCTTTTTCTCTCATTTAGTTTCTCTTTTGTGATTTAATCAATATTTACCCTCTTCGTTGCTTTCCCCAGGTTTAAGTCATCTAATAGGTACCTCCCTGCTCCGAGCTTACATGCATGGCTACTTCATGGACATCAGGTTATACCACAAGGCCAAGTCTATCGCTGATCCCTTCGCGTACCAAGAGTACAGGAAAAACAAGATCAAGGAGAAGATTGAGGAGCAGCGAACAAGCCGTGTCAGAGTCAAGGTAATAATGATGATGATGATGATTACGACAACGACAGCGATGATGATTATGATGAGAATAATATTAATGATAATAATATTGGATATTTTTATAATGCACATATCCATCATGCAAGATGCTCAAGGCACTCCAATATTACCCTTCTGCTAGGCTACAGATTTCGGTGGTCACAGCATTCAAGGAATTCTTTCCTACCGATACCCATTTAACACCTTGTGGAGAGTGGCAAGTGTAAATTAATGTCTTGCCAAAAGACATTAGTAATTGATGATTGCTACACAAAAGAATGATTGTCCTTGTAATAATTATTACTTGAATGAAATATGTTTGTTAATTGAAAGTTTTGATATAAATTTATATGCAGTAGTGGTACTCTAAATAGGTTGAAGAATTTGAATTGATTTCAGGTTTGTACAAGAATTTGATACTCATTTTCCTTTTTTTTTTAATGAATAATGCTAAATAGAAGAAGAAAGAAAAAAATTCCAATATTTCATTACAAAAAGAACCCTGATGTTCTTGACCCCAAAATATATTTTAAAATTTTATTTACATTATCCTGTTAAAATGTTATTTGAAGAGAAGGGTTGAGTTGTGGGAGAGTTGAAATATAATTTGTGAGCATTTTCATTGTTATTATGCAAGTAAGTGTGGAAGAATCCAATCCAATCCAGGAATTTATAAAGCGCCAATATCTAGTTGCCTAATCAAAGGTGCTGAGAAGAACATCAGAGAAATAATTTCCATGAAAAGCATGGCTCTTCAAATGCCCCCATATTCTAAATATGACACGTAACAGCTAAAAAATGAGGACCTCATTTTTATGCTACTTGTTTGTGTAGTCCCATATACATCTTTCTGTGTACAAAGCTTGTTACTTTTACCAAGACTGGGCCAAATTTCTTATCATTTTGATGAATCCAGAACCTTGCAGTACACACCAATACTTATATGCTAGATGATCAATCTTTTCTGATCGATCCCACACTGTTTCTTTCACAATGCAATTGCATGACCAGAACTCAACTTTATCTTTAAAGGAATGGAGCTGAGGATGATTTAGTGCTGAAAAGTTTTAAGAGATGTAGAGAATTTTATAAAAAAAAGAAAAAAGAACAAAACATAAGAATTGCCGTCTGGACAATCCCAGATTAGTTTTTAGAGAACTTTAAAAAAAAACCTGTATTATGCATACCGGTAATATGAATTGTTGAAAGTCATGTGACTTGAAAGTTTACAATGTTTATCATACGTGTACTTTGATAGTGTGTTTGTCCCAGTTATGTCCATTTCAAACAATGTGCATGTAATCTCAATTGAATAATGATATCATGTTTTTATTTCAGAAACTGCCGTCAGTCAATGCAGCCCTAGCAGAGAAACTCTATGATGAACAACTGTCAGTGAAAGCAAAGAAAGCAAAGAAAGAGGTACAGTAAACAAATCTTTGTTTCTAAGACGTATGCTCTGGAAACAATGCTCCCTCGTCCATTTCCTATGTTAACTGTATAGGCATGTAGGCCAGGGTGGGATACTAAATATGGATTTTCCAACAAAATTTTGTGAAAAAGCCGTCTGTCCCCTGGTTGTTTACTTACAAGAAGCATATATATGCTTCTTTAGCAGTCAAGTAAAACAATCATCATCAAACAAATATCACTTCTTTATTTATGTTTGTTTGTTTCTTGTAAGCAGAAGTCATTTGCAAAATATAGATGCTGACATTGACAGAGAAGGAAAAAAAAAGATAGATTCTGACAAAATCAATAGGTGCTCTGCTACGCTACGTGGCAGATCACCTAATAAAATAGACTAGAGATAGGTTACAGAATATGACAAACATAAAAATATCTCACCACTGGTTAAATACTAGTACATAAAACTGGAAACACAATGCCTCTGCTACCCCCTCCCCCTATATATATATATATATATATATATATATATATGGGGGTAAATGAACCCCAAATGTTTTCATTCAAAAGCAAAAAAATCAGTATTGTACTCTAAATGCAAGCAACTTGAATGACCTACGCATATATATATGAGCAAAATTTTTGACTTGATTTTGTTGTCAATTTATACTGGATAAGATATACCACTTTGGATAGAGCTACTCACTGCCCAGATAGGAGGTAGGCATTATGCAAATATGACATGGAGGTAGCCTAAACATTGGTAATTTTAAAAGTCTTTGTTCAAGTTTATTGTTTTAAGCCTGAACAGGAAATAGCTGGTCTGATAATTGTTTTTCAGCACTGTTCAAGAACCCGAACTTCAAAGTTGATGAACAGTGTGAAGGGGTTTTAACCGCTGTAGATTGATTGTATTATTTTGATCATGACTTTTTCATTATTTTTGTGTTTATGTAGGGGGCAGCAAACATCTTGTCTGATGATCGTTTCTCAGCATTGTTCAAGAACCCAGACTTCCAAGTGGACCAGGAGAGTGCAGAATTCAGGCTGGTACAGCCTCTGGTCAACAAACAGTCCAAGAAGAAAGAGAAGCCGGCCATCGTGGAACAGTTTGAGGAACTAGACCCACAGGTTTGTGCCCCCCCCCCCCTCCCCCTCCTCTCCATCTCTTCTCATCCATTTGTTCCATATTCATGGCTTTCTATTCTCTTTACATTTTTTCTTCTGGCATTCTATCCCTCTATCCAATCACTGTTCCTTTCTCAACTCTTCAACAAGGCTAATTTTGTGAGATAGCTTTGTGTCTTTGCTTGACACTCCTTATTGTCTCTTCATCCCTATCTATCTCTCTCTCGCTCTCTCTCTCTCTCTGGCTTCTTTTTAAAAATTTGTATGGTTTACCCTCTTTCTCTCTTTTTTTTGGGGTTCTTTTTTTCACTCTTACACTCCCTATTTATTTGCTGACTCTTTTCTTAGTTCCCCTCAACTCCGTCTCCCCCTCCCTCTCTCTGTATTTCTCCTTCTTTCTCTTGTGGATATTAAAGTGAGTGGATCATCAGTTTCCATGTGCAGAAGGCCATAATTCGCTGACACCAGACTTGGTGAAAATAACATTAATGGGAGTATAAATCTGCACACAGCAAATCCGTAGGCCGGTCAAGAATTACCCCCTAATCTCTCGGAGAGTCTAGCTTCGGATCCCGCTTCGGATCGGGTGAGGGAAAAGCAAAGCATTACATAAGGTCGAATGGTCATTAAACTGAAGGCTAACCCTGGTGATTGACAACACCTGTTTACTGGGTAAACACCCGAACGGTGTCGAATTTCCCATGAGAGCTGACTTCTATGTGTCTTTAAGCTCCCACTATTGCATTTTTCATAGTTTAACTTTTGTTGTTCTCTTTGTCTCCTCTAGGATGAAGAAATGGAGGGACGAGCGAGCAGCGATGGAGACAGCAGCTCTGACGAGGATGACCGCTCATGGCAGGAGGAGCTCAGGAGGCAACACTTCATTCTCCGCCAGGAGAGGATGATGAAAAAAGAGGCGGCGCGTGAGAGAGATGGTCAAACGGCAGGACCAAAGTTCTACGAGCTGAAATCGGGGGAGGAATTCAGCATGGCAGCAAAGAAAACAGAGGGAGCATTAAAGAGATTAAAGAAGTGAGTATCTTACCCCAGTTACACAGATGAGACTGACATGAGACCAACAACAGTTTGAACCAAAAATTACATTACACCAGGGAGAGTGTAATGGATGGAGATACCGTCTCAAAAGATTTTCCCGAGGGAAAGATATTCAGGATTAACTTGGCTTAACAACAAGAAATGTAACCCTCTCCAGCTATCAAGTCCATCAACAGCTGCCCTTATCAAAACAAATGATTCCGCTGGCATTCCAAAAATTACAAAGTGTTACACAACGCTGTCTGCTTCCATAAGTTTTCTATTCACTCGGTCGTAAAAAAAAGCTTAGAAGTCATCCGTGAGTAAGAGTAAGATCGACTTTAAGTTGGACTTAACTATGGCACACCTTTCATGCCACTATTTGCTCTCACTGTTTACTGGCATTGGTCTCTCAAGAGACATGCAAATCATGGTCAGAATTTTCTACAGAATTTATGTTTTTTGATAATTCATTATTGAAGGAAAAATATTGTCTAAAGATCATAATAGTGAGAGCAAACAGTGGCATGAACGGCCTGCCATAGTTAAGTCCAACTTAAAGTCGATCTTAGTCTTTGTGAAACACCCCCTGGCCCTTAAACCTTAGGTGAATGGCGAACACCAATCAGGTGCTTTTTTTAAAGCTTTTGATCTGGGCCTCTTTTCATCTCATTGGTTGTTCTGCCAAGATCATAGAAGAAAAAATGTCCAGTCAAACCTGCTTTATAAACCACCTGTATAAAAAGACCACATCTCTATAAAGACCACATTTTTTTGTTTCCTTGAAAATGTATCATGTACAGTACAAGTACAACAATATGAGACTATATTTTGAAACTGTTGTATTAAGTGCTATAGAAATGTACATTAGTTATATAACTACAGTGTATGTTTTTTTTTTCCTTCATATTTGAATCTTTTTATTTCAATTTCTCTTTTGCTGCCATGATCTATCATCTATATGAACCATCTCCACACTGATGTTAGATAATGACTTACTTTAGTTAGATTGATTGGTGGTCATTGTGTGAAAATATACAAAGACATATTTGAATGTATTTAGTCAAACTTGCCAAATAACTTGCCGGAATACCTTAGAAATATTGAAACATACAAAAAAACTCAGAAGTAATTTGAAAACATATTTATTTAGCACTTTGTAAGATCTCACGATAACATGTATGATCCCAGTGCACCATTTCCACTCCTTCTGCATTCTGTTATGTGAAGCGCATAGAGACAAACACTTATGCCTATGTGTTATGCGCTATACAAAAACGTTCAATTATTATTATTATTATCTTGTTGTACAGAGCCAGCCTTGCAGAGAGGGTAGAAAGAGAAGATGACTTTTTGAGGAGAACATCGTCGTCTTTGGGTAATCAACAAATCAGCTTCAAATCTGTAAAGGTAAGCTCAAGAGAACTTTTATAGATTCTACCAGTCAATGGTGATTAAACAGTAGTGAACATTACAATGCATTTAAAGAGGAAGTCCATCGTGATATTAGGTTGGCTTTAATAGAAGCAGAAAAATGAGAGGAACACATTAGTGAAAGTTTGAGCAAATTCTGATTAAAATTAAGAAATTTATGAATTTTTGAAGATGCCATCAATCAGGGGTTGAATAAAAACATATGTGCAATAATTATATTTAGGGTGCATGTATGATTGAAAATTTTCTAGAGGGAAAACAAATTTCTGACCGTAGGCTTGAGTGGAATCTAGTCTGCAAGCACCCACTCTAATTTGACACTTTACCACAATTCCTAAAGCATTGAGCAGAGCCTAGATATGTCGGTTTATGGCTGTGTCAGTTCAGAGCCTATCGTAGTCTCATTTTGCAGACACGGTTACATACAATGACTGTCAAAGGTTTGTGCCTGCAAACCTAGTGAAATCAGCTGTATATTTCTTTGCTTTGAATGAATATTCATTTCTTTCTTTAATTTCAGTAATATTATTCTCTTCAAACATGTAAGAAATAAACAATCCTGGACAAGGATTAAACATAAATTCTTACAATTCACAAGTACACTTATCTTCATCATTATGAACTACTGGATAATGATTACAATCAAGAATGGGATATATGAACTCTCCATTTGTTCTGTTCAAAATGCCGCCCCCCCCCCCCCACCATTTTTCTTTTCTCAAATGAATTTATGGTAGTATACAATCTGTTCATGATGTATTATTGCGTGGGATCGTTTCCATGCCTCCCTGTTCATATTTGTGCTCCATGCCCATTGGCACATGTCAGTGAGAAGTAACTTCATGACACTGTCCAATTTTCATGCTAAATTCACACTTTTTTTGTGCAAAGTTTCTAAATTTTTTATGCCTCCGCTACAAAGTAGCTGGAGGCATTATGTTTTCTGGTTGTCCGTCCGTCCGTACGTACGTCCCGTTCTCGTGATCGTGTTATCTCAAGAACCGATTGATGGATTACCGCCAAACTTGGGTCATGTATGTATCTTGCAGAGCTAATGAACTGATTAGATTTTGGGTTCATGAGGTCAAAGGTCACAGGGCTCATTATGTATGTGAAAATAGCTCGTGATCGCGTTATCTCAAGAACCGATTGATGGATTACCACCAAACTTGGGTCATGTATCTATCTTGCAAAGCTAATGAACTGATTAGATTTTTGGGTCACGAGGTCAAAGGTCACAGGGCTTATTATGTATGCAAAAGCAGCTTGTGATCACACTAGCGTTAGAACCGGTGAACGGATTACCATCAAACTCAAGACATGTATGTGTCTTGCAGAGCCAATGAACTGATTAAAAACAGCTTGTGATCACACTAGCGTTAGAACCGGTGAACGGATTACCATCAAACTCAAGACATGTATGTGTCTTGCAGAGCCAATGAACTGATTAAAGTTTGGGGTCATGAGGTCAAAGGTCAAAAGTCGTGGGGCTTATTTTGTATTAGAAAATAGCTTTATCTTGAGAACCGATAGACAGATTACCATCAAACTCAAGACATGTTTATGTATCTTGCAGAGCCAATGAACTGATTAGATTTTAGAGTCATGAGACTCATTATGTATGCATATAAATAGCTTGTGAACGCATTATAATTAGAACCAACAGATGGATTACTATCAAAGTCAGGACAGGAATTTATTTTGCAGAGCCATGTATATGAAAAATAGCTTGTAATCACGATATTCTGAGATCCCGTCAATGGATTACTATCAAACTTGAATATTAAAAATTGCTTCTGTTTTGGTTTGTAAAATCGCCCTATGGCGGAGGCATCATTTTCGACTGCGCGCAGTCGAAGTTCCATCTAGTTTAAACTTCAAACTCCCTAATCCCTCTGCATGTTTTTTGACTGTCTTTAGAACGATAAGAATCGGAAGCACAGAGAGGCAGCTGCAGAGCACCATAAAGAGAGAAGGAAACTGCGTCGATCGGCTGGGAACCTCTCTAAGAAGAAACCCAATCGTACGACCACATCATGACGTCATTGAGGACTGTATTACACCTCATAAAGTGCAAGAACTTTGTTGATCGGTTCGCAACCTGCCGAAGAAGAAACTTTACAGCAAGACTTCATCATACTGCAGACTGTATGACACCTCAAAAAGGATGAGGAAACTAGACCAGTTACTTGACCCTAGGGCATATACGATGTTTGACAGTAGATGGCGACCTTCCTCCCACACTGCGCAGGTCAGAAAATGCTCAGATACGATACGATAAGATAAGACAAGGTTTCTCCCAGCTTCCATAGAGAATGTACTGCAGTGTCATCTAATTCCTTATCTTACTAATCAGTATACTATTGTTCAGGATTCATGAACTCCCCCAATAATTTGATGAGATCTATGTAGGCACCATCATAATCTGTTACTTATAGTTTATTGGTTCCAAACTGTAATTTCTATTGGACTTTCCCATTCTCGACCCATCGTATTTGTGTGGGAACCGGAAGTGCCTTTTCCAAATATACCCTTGGCCGGTGCTGCCCCTTATGGCCAAATACTGTAGTTGTGGTAGCAAGAATTGGTAACCTCTCAGAGGAGAAACACTGTAGGATGACTGCATTATGTCTCATGATATCATCAAAGACTGCACAAAACCTTAAAGAGGGAAGAGAAATGTGTTAATTGGCTGGAGACACCATTAGATGACTGCATCATGACCTAACTGAGGACTCCATTAACCCTTTAAAGTGTAAAGACAACCATTCCACATTTTGTGGTTTGGCTTAATAACTATGGATTCAGAGCCCTACAAATTGTACCTCATTCACGAGTAGTAAGGGCGAAAATTCTGTGTACAATGTAATATGTATCCATATTTGTTTTTATGACTAAATGGAAGAATCCTCTTGGGATACAGTCCACCGTACAGTCCACCTGCCAGCTTATAATGGTCATTTTCGTAGCCTCTTTAATGTTTTGATAAACATTATCTAATTTGCTAGAGTCAAAGGAGTAGTGAATTTAGAATATCTGTAACAAACCTTTTAAAAACTAAATCTGAAATTTATTCCAATCAATGGAAAATATGTTTTCCATCAATCCAGTATTACTTAGAACCAACTTCTACGTCCATTTCTCATCTGTAAGACTGTCCTTTCATTCCATCTAGTTTTCAAAACTTAGATGAAGGGGAATAATTTTCTGCTTTTTGTGCTCGTTTTCTATTGGGTCTATAGAAGGTACTCTTTTAAAGTTATCCAAAGAATAGATTTGTAAGAAATCATGAAGAAATTGAACACTTTTATTTTTCATTTGATATGACCAATGCTTTTCTATGGCATAAGAACTTCATTTTGTTTTAACACTGTACAGACATTTGTTAATCTTTAAGAAATTTGTTGATTTTAATACAAGTGCCAACTACCTTTCAAATCTGATGTTTCTGTATTTTTTCTATACTGGATTCATATTTATTATGTACATGTATTTGAATGGTTGTACGACACTTGCTCCTGTGACAATTGCTTCATGTCACTGAATTCTTCACTTCAACCCTAGCCCCAACACTACACCTTAACCCTGACCTTAAAGCCTAACCTAAAACCCAATTGCAACCGTAATCCAAACCCTAACCGTATAGCTGAAGCCTGGTTAATTGTAACGAGCAAATATCAGCTTCGGACTTGCTGCATAATTTGTATGATGACATACATGTATAATAAAGTCTACAGGTATATAGATAAGTTGGTGTACCTAATTATTGCATTTTTGCTGGAATCAGGAAGTTGATGAGGAATGGGTGGGAGGGGGTGGTGGGTGGGGGCATATAAAGTATTCTGTTCAATAAGCCATTTCGAGGATAGCACTTGTTAGAATGAACCCCAAATACCTACAGATCTCTCACACGTGGAAAGGTGTCACATCCCACTTCGTGCATTTTAGAATAATCGCTGCCCAAGTGATGGAGATGCTTCACGAATACATTTTGTGTGCCATCTTGAAAAGGATACTTACACTTGTGTATCATAGAATGTTCATCCAAGTTTAAATGAATGATTACATAATTTTTGTGAACAGCATTCATCTCGGTGTTCTTTTTTTTTCTTTAGTTTTGTATTTTGTATTGGCCTCTATCTACCCATGCGCACACATGTGGTATCTATGAAGTGGCTTATTCCGATCCTCTCTTCCAAACAAGCTTTGGATGAGATGGTGACAAGATGATTGTGTTTGGATTTTTTTCTTCTTTTTTGCCTATGTATTGATGATAAAAAATTTGTTGAACGATATGAAAGTGTTTTGATAGGAACATTCCCCACCCCCCTCCTTTTTTCTGGCTTTTGAAGAAAGAAGAAAATCACTTGATTTACTCTCTACCGCTCTCACTTTCTTTTCTTAATCTCTGCCACTACAGTAATACAGTGGAACCTCATAATAAACTCCTTGGGGCCAGAGAAATTATATTGTAATTTTTAAGTCATAACCTTGTTATATCAGGGCTAAAGAACAATAGAATACAAAGTATCAGCAGCAAAATACCTTGTTTGTTAGAATTTTCTTGATAACAAGGTTCTACTGCATTTCCCTTCTAAAAATCATTCGCTCACCATCGCCCATTTCTTCTTCAACACATTGAGCCTACCAAATCTTTTCTATATTCTTGCCTCTCTTTCACGACCAACACCTATACCTTTCTTATTACCTCTGCTCATTTCCACCTGTTTTCTAGCCCTATTTGAAATCTCTCTAACCATCTTCAATTTCTTATCACCTTTGTGCTCGATAATTTCTCTACTTCCCACAGCATTAACCACTCACTCCCCATCTCAAAGTTTACCTCTTGTTTTCTAGAAACACTATCCATTTTTCTTTTATATCTTTTTTTTCTCTTGAAACCCTTCTACCTCTTCCATGTACAGTGGAACCTTGTTATAACAAACACTTAAATGGGATCAGAAAAATGACCTTGCTTATAATCAGTTTGTTCTATCTTCTACCACAAGTTTCACTGTACTTAAAGGGAAATCCTACCTTGATAGCAAAATGCTCTAGAGGAAAGCAGAAAAATCAGAGAAGCCGACTTGTAAAAGTTTGAATAAGCAAAAATGAGGAAGTTGTGAATTTTTGAAAGTTGTAATCACTAAAGGTATGGGCTGAATTGGTAATGTCTCTGTGATGTAATGGCGGACAACTTTCCCATTTGTTCCAACACAATAAGTGACTAGAATTTCAATTCTTTTCAAAAATCTATGACTCGGGAGGATCCATTCTCTTTTAACCCTATTCTAACTGGGTTATTTCAGACCAGGTTTTTACTGAGGGGGTCAATTTGCCCCCCTCATTTGCATATTTATGGTAATTTATGCAAATAAGGTCATAATTTCACATTTTTACCCATAAATTATATATTATCCATATTTAAGCATTCTTTTTCAATACATATATTTGTTAGACCATTAGACCAGAAAGAAAAAAGTCATAAAGGAAAAATTTACATCTGCCGTGGTTCTGGAGTCGTCGCTAAATTACTACAGGGGGTCAAATTAACCCCAGTTAACACAGGGTTAAAAGAGGACCTATTATAATATGCTATCCATAATATATTTTAAGTAGTGCCCCTAAGGGAGAAGGCACTTGGGAGAAAAACAGAAATTAATGTTTAAGAACATGACAAATGCGAGTTATCCGAGACTGCGTCACAATCCCCGACCAAATTGTCAATTTGAGATTCGCATTGTCGTATCAAACATTCATAAATTTCTTATTCATGGTCCAATTTATTACAAACTTTTGCCATTCTGTTGTATCTTATTTTTCTGCTTTCACACCAATGATCATATTACAAGGGTTGGATTGGCCTTAAATATATCTTCATCCCCTATCACTCTCTCCCTTCTTCCAAACTCCATATTTGTCTTTCCTCATTGTCAATCTCTCTTATCTGTTTTTCTCCCATCATATCTTGCTCTTTTCCTTTTTCACATCTACTGTAAAACCAGAAACTTGCTCAAATTTGGTAAAACTAAAGGCTCGTTCAGATCGACGTGGTAAACTGCCGCAAAAAACTTGCATTCTTTACATCATTAAATAGCCGTCGCGGTTCTGCCACGTCGTATCTGAATGAGGCATGAGATGGCTAGAGGTCTAGATTAGCAAATTGTTTCATGCTTCGAAGCCCTCAGTGGTTTACAGTTCATAAGCCTTTCTGATTTTACAGTACCGGTATGCCAAACTTACTCTTTTCCTTATCTTTGTATAACATTAACACAACAAAGAGACCGTTTAAGAACTGTGAAAGAAATGCACTTGATGCTGTTGCTTTATTGACCACTTGCCGATGCGTACTATGGAAAGGAAGATGGCAATCTAGAAAGAACATCCAAGAAAACACATTCTTGGATGTCCTTCCTAGCCCTTGGTGAATTGCTGCACTGCAAGGGGGTGCTTTGTTGACGAGGGTCGTTTGGTACTGGCTGCCTCTGGTCGTCATCAGGATTTACTTGCTGAAGTAGTCCTTGACCACGTCCAGGGCTGGGGACTCCTTTCCGTAATCCTGCAGAAGAGTAGAGAACAGAGAAATGTGAAAACATATTGAGGGGCAGCTTGTTTAGGAATTGTAGACTTGTAAAACCGTCAAAATCCTGAATATTAAAACTTCTCCTACAAATAGGGGACTATGATGTGCAGTTTTTTTTTCTACCCTCACAAGCCAGTTACATGTCAAATGGAATTTCATTAGCCAAAGCAGTTTTTCGAGGTGTTTTAACACATCATGTCTGCATTAGGTTAAAGTCTTGACGCTTGCATCTTCCCACCACATTTAAGCTTCAAAAGCATTAAACTTCGTTATGAGATATTGGCATATTTTCATATACAAGAATTTGCCCTCAGTGTGATAAATATTGGGTTCGATGTTTAAGGGTTTTCTCCTCACCTGTGAAGAACAGTCAGGAGAGGGAACCTACACATCATCATCAGGCAAAACTCTGGTATAATTATAACTAGCCTATGCGCTACAAGCAGGAACCAACCCACAAGAATTAATAGAGTTTCATACACTGAGTCAGAGAGATGCGTCTAGACTCTTGTCATAATTACGTATCATCAGCCCGCAAACAAGGTTGCAAAAGCTACATATTGCCACTGGCATTAACAGCCTTCCCCGAGGTCACCTAATGGCTCATAGATAAGTTGGGATGTTGGCAAAGATTGATGACTTGTTAAATTGACATTGGATGAATGTCCAAACAAGTAACTTCATCAATATACTGCAAACAAGAATAGTAAAAGTGCAGGACCCATAACATGCAAGGAGTCTGCACAATCTTTTCCCTGAAGTACTTCATGATGGTGCAGAAAATTGAAAAAATACTGTGGAAACTTGTTACATCAGCATGGAAAGGAAAAAATAACAAAGAGCCGTGACCAGCAACATGACCATGCTATATTAGGGATCTCATTATCTTGGAGCTCTTTTAACTACTTTCAAGTGCTTTTGATACAAATTAAATCACTCCATGACTCGTTTACCTTAACAGCAACACAGCTGCATGCCACTACTTTGCGGGCCTTTCCTCCTTGTCGATCTTACAAAGTCCAGCCCATTCGCCAAGCTTCTTGTTGTCATCAACCTGAAAAAGGACATTTAAAACCAACACAGATCACTCATTAAGTAAATGTTAATGTACTTATCAATAAGATGAATCATGAATGTAATGTAGCCATATACAGTTTGAACTTGGGACTGAAAGTGGTCTGCGATCAGCAGATTCATATTTCACTTTTAAAGATGATTCAATACCCCAAATATGGTACAAGACCACTAACAGTATATATGCATGATGTGGAAAACGGTAAGCATGAGAATAATGAAAACATTGAATTTTCTAAAAACAATTCTCACAAGGTCTCAAGCTTCTTGCAAAAACAAGATAAAAAAGTATTTGGAAAAAGGGGGAGCTTGAACAATTATCTAAGTTGCCTTATGTTGCTGAAAAATGAGTTCACTTTACAGTATGCATTATGTAAAAAAAAAAACTAGATGGAACTTCGACTGCACGCAGTCGAAAATGATGCCTCCGCCATAGAGCGATTTTACAATCCAAAACGGAAGAAATTTTTAATATTCAAGTTTGATAGTAATCCATTAACGGGTTCTCAGAATAATATTGTGATTACAAGCTATTTTTCATATACATTGCTCTCCAAGATAATTTCCTGTTTTGAGTTTGATAGTTATCCATCTGTCGGTTCTAATTATAATGCGTTCACAAGCTATTTATATGCATACATAATGAGCCCCATGACCTTTGATCTCATGACCCTAAAATCTAATCAGTTCATTGGCTCTGCAAGATACATAAACATGTCTTGAGTTTGATGGTAATCTGTGTATCGGTTCTCAAGATAATGCAATCACAAGCTATTTTTTAATACATAATGAGCCCCACGACTTTTGACCTTTGACCTCGTGACCCTAAAATTTAATCAGTTCATTGGCTCTGCAAGATACATACATGTCTTGAGTTTGATGGTAATCCGTAGGGCTGCGACAGTAGTCGAATACTTGAATACTCGCACTGTTGACAGCTACGATTTCTACATGAATACTCGGCCGCCATTTTTTTTTTTTTTTGGCTATTTTTTCAGTGGTTTTACAACCATCTCTGTGTCTCAACATAATGCGAATAAAGAATACTATTTAAAGCTAACCTACCTTCCTAATTTGAAGGGAAGAGATTTAATAAAAAGTGTCGATTTATTACGCAGGAGATCTTTTCTGAGCAAGGTAGCTAGGCCTCCAAAGCGCTGACATAATTCCCTTCAGTAACAATGGCTGCGCGAGTCCAAAGTCCGCTTTGCAACATAATCCTTTTCTTCGGTGACAATGTCTGCCCTAGTCCAAAGTCCGCATTGCGACATAATCATTTTCTTCGGTAACAATGGCTGCATGAGTGCACGAGTGAGCCTCCAGCTACTTTGTAGCGGAGGCATAAAAATAGTTAAAGCAAAGTCTAGCGAGGAGAGTGCTTATACCTTAAGAAGGTTGATGTTGTGTTCCACGCAGAGAGCCTCAACCAACTTCTTGTAGGCTGGCTCGTCACAGTTGTTGGCTAGGACACACAGGTGAGCCTGACGCTTGTCCAGGGCTTTGGTGGCCTCATGGATACCGCGGGCCAGACCATCGTGGATCAGGGAAGTCTTAAGCACCTCCTGCAGGGCAGTGTTCACATCCATAGGGCCTCCAACAGAAGCGGCGGCGGCTGCTGCAGCAGCAGCAGCAGCTGGTTGTTCATCTCTGCATTAAGAATAGATAAATAAACAGAATACAATAAATAATGAATAGGAATAGTGAGCCTATCATGTTATCATGGCAATGATACTTTTCAGTCTGCACAAAAATGTTTCAGTAAAAATATTCACGGGACCTTGAATGGTAGTCTAATCACTTCATTAGAAATGGCGAGACATGTGTAGATGACTAGGCGTACATTAAGGAATATCTTTAATAACCGTTAGATTAGGCCAAGTGAAATCAAATCAGAGATTCTTGTCATCTCTTACTTCCTCTTTTCTTTTTTATTTACTTTCTGCCTACCTCTTTAATATTTGTTTAATTTTGTTTTCTTTAATTTTATGAAGAAAAAGACGGGGGGAGAGAGGAACAAAAACCAAGCTTCTGAACACAGCAAGACAAAATTTGTTTCAGTTTCAGTTTCATTGTTTGAGTGCTTTTTTTTCAAATTTAGTGTCCAATAGCGATAGGAAAGACTGTCTCTCAAGTCTCAAGTATGACAGAGTCTCCCAATACTAGGGAAAGACTACTCTCTCAGACTCTAATGTCCATCAAAATGATAAAAAAGCAGTCCACGATTCCCAGTTCCCACAAATCTTTCAAATATAATTTACACCAACAAATGCAACATGTGACAGATTCACAGAAGTATTCATTAACTACAAATTCCCATGGAACCAAGGCAAGCCTGAACAACTAAAAAAAAAAAGAGTTGTTCCAATGGCAATGCAAGGAAGTTGGCAGTTGATCTAGAAACTGTTTTACAAATCTGGAACTCTGAAATGCACAACATGGGGGGATTTAAAATAAGGAACAAAATAAACTTAATCAACCACACACCAAAAAACTGAAAAAGAAACAAAATTGAAGAGCAAATTCTTACGAATTCAAGTAATGAAGAGTGGGTAATTCTCCAGATTCTGCCCAAAAATAGCCAGGAAAGAGAATAGTTGTGCACTTGCAATACCTCAAAACACCTAGAATGCAACCAACCCTAACCCTAACCGTAAGCCCAAGTCAACTCCGATTTTCAAAAATTATAGCATGTTGTAAATAAATCAAAGGTTAAAACTGCCAAATATCAGGTGATTTTTAAGAGCGATTTTGGTTTCGGTTATTTCAAGCAAAACATTTAAATTGCTGTACGGATGTGACGTATGCTCCTCACAACGAAAGTGCCAGCAGTATACATTCTGACAATAGGCTATTTTCGTAATGTAACTAAATTATATGCATACGTCTTTGTGAAGTGCCTCTATACAAACTATTTCATTCACCTGATAAGAATAATAGTATTTCATTATTCTTATCAGGTGTATGAAATAGTTTGAATCGAGGCACTTCACAAAGACGTATGCATTAAATTTGTGTTGTGAGGACCCTACACTGTCGTCACAAAATGCATTGTTGGGGAGAACCGGCTTGTTATTAACCTGTTTTTGCTCATTAAAAAAAAAATAAAAATAAGTCTGAGCACCATTTTCCAAAATCAAGTTATATATGGGCTTTTTAGATTTTTGTCTATCTAATCAGCTCAACTTCACAGTGGAGTGGACTTGTACAGTGGCCGTGAAGGTAAGGTATCACAAGTGCGTATTACTATTCTCTGTCCTGGCTATTTTTCTACTTTGGAAAGTTTGGGCAGAATCTGGAGAATTACAGAAGAATGTAATGCAACACGTAGAACTTTAGCTTACATCTAGCGCATGCGCATTACGTTCATCCCGTCTCAGCCTCATTTTCATTGGCGTCTAGCCTACATGGGCCCTTCAGATTGACTATCGCTGGCTGCCATAGGCTCTATGTTATTAAGCAAATAATTACCGTTGGTGAAGGTGATGGGACAAACCATCACTTCTGAGGCGATCTGGATGTAGCTATCTTTCCGAAGCGAAAGATAGCGTGTACATTCAGATCGCCGAGGAAGTGATAGTTTGCCATCGCCTGAAACCAAAAGGTGATTATTTGCTTTATATTCCACATCGGAAACATTTCACTTCTTCCGTCATTTTAGAGCAACAAGTCATCAATTGACAGCTAGCTAGCAAACGGTGTACGATACGTACAGTGCATGCAGTATGATGGTGTGACCATAGCTCGCGTGACCAAAGTTCGCGTACTAACACTAAAAGCGCTTAAAGCGGAGAGCAATGCATAGCGCAAAGTGCGTTGCACCCGGTAGATAGTACTACTATCTACCGGGTGCAACGCACTTTCACTAAAGATAGTAGTACTATCTCGACAGTGTAACGAACTTTTCTTCTCCCATCAATGATGGGCAAACTATCTTTCATCACGTGATTTACTTTTGACCACTCATAGAGCAAGATTTTTAGTATGTGGAATATAAAAGATATTATAACCGAGCCCCCCAGGCTTATGTAGGGCTAGACGTAAGGAAAATATCCTAGCACTTATTTTTTCGCTAGCCCCAAGAGATCACAAGCGATTACAGTTTGAAAATACCCTTCCCACATTTTTTGTATCAGCTAAGTAGGGAGGCGGGAGCTCCACGCCGGCCGAACCCATGGTGATAGCGCGTAAAATCTGCACATGAATATGCATCGGATCGGGTGTATACAGACCCGGAAGTGGGTGCCCATTGAAGACAATGGATTGCTGATCGCCTCGAGTTGCGCATCCAGTTTACAACACGTGCGCTTGCGCGCGTATGTGTGCGCTTGCATATTGCGCAATTCAGTTGTGTTGCTATATTTAGTAGGGTGTCTGAACGATTTTTCAATTTTCCCTTTTGGATCGTTTTTCACCATTTTGGTTGGAAAATTGAAAAAATTATTCACTCAGAATAATACATTTCAAATTTCAAGACTCACTGATGTTTCTATCAAAAGTTACAGCCCCTTCAATTCCCTACAATATTCATCCATTTTTGTAAGAATCGACGAAAAGACGTACACGCAGAGTTATGTTGTTTTGCTAAATTTAGCACAACAGCTGAATTGCGCAATATGCAAGCGTACACATACGCGTGCAAGCGTCGCGTGTTGCTTTAATGATGCGCGATCGGCAATCCATTGTCTTCAATGGGCACCCACTTCGGGTTTGTAGACACGGCCCGATGCATATTCATGTGCAGATTTTACGCGCTATCACCATGGGTTCGGCGGGCGCAGAGCTCACGCCTCCCTACTTAGCTGATCCGAAAAATGTGGGGAAGGGTATTTTCAAACTGTAATTGTTTGTGATCCCTGGGGGCTAGCGAAAAAATAAGCGTAGGGATATTTTCCTTACGACTGGGACTACTTATCGCCAGGGCGTCATATCTCATAAGTGGCAAATTTCGGAGTTAGCCAGGAAACAATGTTTAAATAGCTGTTTTGACCAAGATATTTTTAGAATTTCGAGATGACGCCCCTCTGGAAATATTGGAATTAATCTGCTCTTTCATATGACACCTCATTTATTGAGTATCACCTTCAGGATCACAAAGAATAAAGGTTTGAACTTTAAAAAAAAAAAAAAAACTTTGACCAATTTTGCATGATCACGTAATGCACATAGACTGCATAGGGCTGCGTGCAATCTCTATGGGAAGGATTTTAGCACACATCGGGTGCGCGATCAGACACCCTATATTTAGCAAAACAACATAACTCTGCGTGTACGTCTTTTTTGTCGATTCTGACAAAAAAGAGGATGAATATTGTAGGGAATTGAAGGGGCTGTAACTTTTGATAGAAACATCAGTGAGTCTTGAAATTTGAAATGTATTATTCTGAGTGAATAATTTTTTAATTATCCAACCATAATGGTGAAAAACAATCCAAAAGGGAAAATTGAAAATTCGTCCAGACACCCTACCATTATTTGAACAATCGATGAAGATTTAGTTAATTTTTGGTATGTTTTAGTAGGGTATCTTGGATCTCCACGCCAGAGTTAAATACAGGTCAAAATCTGGATACGAAAGTAGACCTACACTAGCGCCAACTTACTGTAGCCTACAGCGCTGAATGCGTAAAGTTCTACGTGTGCCAATGGCAAATGCAAGTTAAATTGAAGGTTTATTTTGTAGGCAATGCAATTCGAAGTTCGTTAATTTAAGTAGGCCTACTGTTGTAGATATAACATGCTCCCAATATTTAAGAGGCTCCCAATATTTAAGAGGCGCCAAAGGCGTACGGAGCTCCTGTCTACACTTCATGGAATTCACGGAAGGCCATGAGCGTATGGTATGAGCGTATGGTATGGGCGAGGCTGGCGACCCGTGTCCCTCGTCCATGCCCCCGCAGTACCATGATGTACGATGTAGATCTACCACAACTCACAAGCAGACGCCACACTGTATGTCTTATCGAATATCACCTTTAAAAAAATAAAGGCCACATTCCACCGTAAAAATGGTTTACATAAATCTATATTCAGCTTATCAAATCGTAATTCTTTTCGTTACAACTGATAATCTCGCTCACTTTGTTTCTCTCATACAACATTAACTCCGGGAAGCTCCAACACCGGCGCCGCAGGCGTCGGAGCTTCGGTAACACTGTAGTGGGGGCTTCTAAAACAGCCGATGGGGCAACATTACTGTTAAATCTGCAATAGTAGCACTTACAATTTTACATCATAGGGTGCACGAATCCTCAGGGCATAACAATGATCACTTGAATTCATAATTTGAAGAAATCTTCGATGGGAAAAAAGGGTTATTCAAAGCCCTACACAAGCGATTCTTCCATGTCGCAACGTCGATTCAAAATGGCGGAGAGACAGTACGCATGCGCGGCAGAGCCGCAGAAAGTATGAATATTCATGCTATCGGCGCCGATCGCTCGAAATCGCTGAATATGCGAGGTTGAGAAGGGCCGAGGACCTGGGTTTACATTCACCGCTCTGTTTGTTCGAGTCGTGCATATTCAGCGATTTCGGCGTCGGCGATAGCATGAATATTCATACTTTCTGCGGCTCTGCGCTTGCCTGTCTCTTCGCCATTTTGAATCGGCGTGCGTGGGAATCGCTGTGTAGGCTTTGAATAACCCTTTTTCCCATCGGCATTTCTTCAAATTATGAATTCAAGTGATCATTGTTATGCGAGGATCGTGCACTATGATGTAAAGTAAGTACTACTATTGCAGATTTAACAGTAATGTTGCCCCATCCTGTTTTGTACAGTGTTACCAGCTCCGTGCGGCATAACTTTACACGTGCAACCGTACAGGCCTCTCACCCCAGCGACACATTTGGAGGTCTAAATGATATTGAAGAACTACTCACCCTTCCGTATCAGACATTGTAAACGGACGTCCTCGCTGAAACAAAAACACAAACATATGAAACGTTAATATTCATTCTAGAGTATGACATATTTTTCCGTTCAGGATTATATCGTAAATAAGTAATAAAGTGAGATTTTACATCGCATTCACTTACATGCCAACCACACGAAACGAAGTTAAATTTGAAGAGGAAGTTGTAAGCGAAATGCCTTGTGGGATCACGGAATACGCCATCTCGAACTTGTGTCGTCTGCTACAATAAAATATGAATAGTTTGTTGGGGATTTCGCAATTTAGTGCAAAATACTATTCTTATTTCTTAACAATCTTATCTAATGGGCCAAGAAATTATCAATACTTTCCTAATAGATATCGGAGTGAGCCAAATTTCAGCAATTCAAGATTTCCAGCTCAGAGGTATAAATCTTCAGTTTTGTTCCCCGAAAAAACAAATCTCGAAGCATGCTTTTTTTTATTATATTTTTTTTTTCGGTGAGAAATAATTTCTCTTATCCTTTGTCTTCTATAGTCATTTATTTTGCGCATTCAACAAGGGGTATGTTACCCCATGCCCTTAAATTTTGCAGGGTGTACAATGGTAGGATTAACTTTTGTCTATCATTTATGTTAAAGGCCAAACTGATTTAAGACCAGTTTTGGAAACGCCCATCTCTCAAAAAAATGATATGGAAGCTCTCATTACCAATCATGTGAAAGAATATGTTTTGACTAATACGTGATGATACAAATTTTGACGGGAAAGTCGGGAAACCCGCCTACTAATTGATATTTTTGGTATATTGGGACCAAATAGATATCGCGCACGTGGTCGCGTAGTACATACATCTTTCTGTGTACAGCAGTGCTTGTAATTTTAATTTGGCCCAAGACTGTTGGGCCAAATTTCTTATCATTTGATGATTCCAGAACCTTGCAGTACACAATTGGCGGATTCAGGGGCACAGGGGGTGCCCCCGCCAAAAAAAAAAAAAAAAAAATTAGTGCTCACTACCCCTTTCACAATGCAATCGCATGACCAGAACTGGCCTTTATCTTTAAAGCCTGTCTACACTAGTTTGGCCAGGAGGATTAGACCTTCCAGCGTGGTCACTACAGGTCAGTGGCGGATCAGGGGCCCGGGCCCGGCCCCTCTAGGAAAAAAACAGGTAAAAACACACTTTTTGAAAAAAAGATGGGCCCTCCTGGCGCCCAAGGGGTGGCGGTGGAAAAAAATCACCCTTCCCGTAGGAAAAAAATTGTTTCGGGTGCCAAAAAAAAAAAATTGTGCTCACTACCCTGGCGCCCAGGGGTGGGGTGGCGATGGAAAAAAATACCCTTCCCGGACGGAAAATTTTCTTTCGGGTGCCAAATTTTTTTGCTCACTAGCCCCCCCCCGAGCGAAAATCGACCGGCACGATTTTCAAATTTTCGCACGAAGTGGGCCCTTTTAGGCCCCTCCCTTGCCGCCGGCTGGATCCGCCCCTGCTACAGGTGGTTATCTCATCAACTTAGCTCTCAATTAATATAAGAAAAAGAGGATCATGGGGGACCAACGGGCACCGCTTAGGCATTGTTTTCTATATAAAAAGGGAGCAAGCTAGCTAGTAGTTACAATTAAGTAGTGCAGTGGGGCTTTAATATGGTTATTATCATCAGCAGTACAGTAGGCTATACAATTAGTTTGAGATTTTGTTTTTTAAATAATGAAGTATTTTCCAGGCGCGGATCCGGGATTTCTTAGGGGGCAAAATTTGAAATTATGCGAGCCAAATATTGGTACGTAATGGTGACCAGCAGTGGCGTAATGAGCAAAACAGTTTGAGGGAGTGGCAGACAAAAAATCCGCATCTCCACACTCTTACATGCAGGCCCCGCTGTACGTTTTTCAAAGTTGGTGGGGGAGCCTAAAGTATTTATGATCAGGTAGAGCGTAGCGTAAATTGGCTTAGGGTCTAGGGGCAAAGCCCCAGCGGGGATCAAGGGGCGGAGCCCCTGGAAGCTCAGGGGGTATGGGCGTTTAATTACGGTCAGATGAGCATATTCAGGCAGGTCACTAATTGGCGTGGGGTCCAGGCCCCAGGGGGCTGAGCCCCCTGAAACTCAGGGATTTGAGACATTTTATAACGGTCAGATAAGCATTCAGAGGCCCGCCTTAGGCCCCCTGCTAGAGTCGATGGGCGGAGCCCCCGGAAGCTCAGGGGTTTTAGGCATTTAATTACGGTCAGATGAGCATATTTAGATACCTTATTGTGACACTGGCTGGACACTTATTGGCGTGAGGTCAGGGGCGGAGCCCCAAAAGCTCAGGGTTTTAGGCATTACATTACCGTCAGATTATCATCCAGGGTCCGCCTTAGGGCCTAGATAAGGTCAGGGGCAGAGCCACCGGAAGTTTAGGGCTTTCAGGCATTATTTAATTACATTCAGATGAGCATATTTTGATACCTCATTTGTGACACTAGTTGGCGTGGGGTCCAGGGGGCGGAGCCCCCGGAAGCTCAAGGGTTTTAGGCATTAAATTACGACCAGGTGAGTATCCAGGGGCCCGCTTTAGGGCCTTGGATGGGTCCAGGAGCAGAGCTTCGGAAGCTCAGGGTTTTAGGCGTTTAATTACGGTCAGATGAGCATATTTTGATACATGTACACTTCATTATTTTGCGACACTGGCAGGTCACTATTCTCTCTTTCTTTCTATCTTTGTTTCTATTTCTCCCGATCAGTTCCACCTTGTTGGTAGGAAAAATCGCAACTGATCTCCCCTACCTTTGTTTTCCCTTTCTCTCCTCTTTCCCTTTCCCTTCTCTCTCTTTTAAGTTTGCTGGGGAGACAAGGGCCTTTCGCCCCCCCCCCATCCACATGTTGTTGGCGGGATTAATCGCAACTGATATCCCCTTCTTTTCACCCTTTTCTTTTCTTCTTCCTCTTTTTTTTTTGTTTCCTTTTACTTCTCCTCTTTCCCTTTCCCTTCCTTCTCTCTTTTTTTGGCGGGGCGGGGTGGGGGGGAGGGTGGGGAGAGAGGCAAGTGCCTTTGCCCCACACCCGATCTCTTTCTTTTCCCCCTTTCCTTTTCTTCTTTCTCTTCTTTCTTTCCCTTTCTCTCCTCTTTCCCTTTCCCTTCTCTCTCTCTCTCTCTCTCTTTTTTTGGCGGGGGCCAAGGCCCGCTCGACCCCCCCCTGGATTCTCGCCTGGTATATTCGTCAAATTTAGGAGGTCTAGATTTTAATTAAATTAAATGTGTATGGGTACAAATACGCAATGTCAAAATGGGCTCCCGGATTGAAGCATAGGTGTTTCACCCCCGTCAGATTTTCGCTCTTTCTGTAGAAATTTAATGCGGAAGATTCAAATGAATGTACAATACATTTGTACAGTACATGAAGGCACGCGCGAGTATTTGATCCTTCGCGCGCTCTCTCTCTCTCTCTCTCTCTCTCGCTATCCCTTTCTCTCTCTCTCTCTCTCTCTCTCTCTCTACCTCTCTGACAGTCTCAGCCCCGTCCCACTTTCTCTCTTTGTACCTCGTTACCTCCTCCCCTCCACAACTATGTACTCATATACGTGATTAGACTTAGCGTGTTAGCTTGAATTTTTGAATTATATTTGAATTTGAATTTTATTAGTAAACTTCATTCATATACATGAACATTTTGTTTCATAATACATAAATAAAACAAATATATAAATAAGAAATTCAACAAGTGGTATAGTTTCTCGAGTAATCACAAATTAACAATAAACAATGTAGCTTGTATATATACAGTGGTAAATGATATTATTACAAAATAGTTGTATGACACGTACCAGCCTATGTTTGACGATAAAGATACTTGTAATTTGCAGTATGTCGGAAATTAAATGGGGGGAAACCCCTGGCACATAATTACTGTTGTGATTCCTTGTTATGTGTAAACATAATCCTGGTTTCAATATTTAAGGCCTATATCTTTTGTTTATATTACTGCAAAATTGAAATAAATCGATCGTTGGTCCCAAGCGTGATGGACAGTTTGTAGACGACATTTGGTGTGAGAGAAGTGACTGGGAAAATAGTTTATATTCCAATCAGAATCTCATGCTTAAAGGTACTATGTCCAATTTGCAGGCCAAAAAAATGAAAAGGTTAAATTTCAACGGCATTTGAATTTTGAAAGTCAATACTAATTTAGAACTTCTCTCAAAACGAAAGGGCTTGAAAATGGCTCTTAAGTCTTAGTGGGCAAATAACGACCATTAGTTGTCCAATCGACTTAAGTGATTACAATCATCTAAGTAATAGTCTGATTTTCAGACCCTTATTTTACCGAATGGTCATACGTTTTGTGCTGCACAAAGATTCAATCAGTTTAATTTTGGCCATTACAAGAAGTAGTGGGTTATTGATTTAGACAAATGCTCATGTACCTGTTACAGCTCATTTTATGTATGTTATTACCAAAGAAAAAAGATGTCAGTCAGTCACTCAATAGTGTCTGACAGTGAAGTCTAGAAGGTAAACGGGTTTCCTTGCATAATTTGAATACTAGGACACTGCTAACGTTTAAATTTCACAGATAGGACATACATGACATATTCATAATTCCTGCAAAGTTCTACAGAATTTGATGTTGGCTGCAAAGGGACAAAGTCCGGGAAGTGAAAAATGAAATAGATGAATTATATATCAAAGAAAGTTTACAAACCATAGATTACAATAATAGGCCTATACCAATTATATGCTACTTTAGTGCCTGTCAGATGAGTAACAGCTCTCTGAAAACTCGAAATCTAAAGCTTTGAAAATCGGGAGTTGTCGACCTAAAAAATAGCTATCGACTTGATGACATAATCTCATGCGGAGTACGCATATTCACAATGACTTTGCATTAATTAAGCACGGCTCATCGCCTCAGCTATATAGGCGAGCTGATCGGGTGCAAATATTATGTCGTCACTGTAACTGCGGCAAATTTGACCCCTGTTGACCTGTCATTTGGAGAGGTGCGGAAAATAAGATTTTAATTGGCTTTTGTGCAATACTGAAAGGGAAAATATTTTGAATTCCTTCATATTTATATTCTATGTTCATTCAGCTTTCCATTGATAAAAAGTTGTATTGTCATCAGACAGGGTCTTGAAAAAGACCACAATATTTTGCCGACATTCAGTACCATCTCATCTATAACTCATTTCTGTTGAAAAGAAACATCTTAACATCTCAACAATAAGAAATAGGCGAGATATAAGAAATTAGAAAGAGAGTTCGGAGAGAGAGAGAGAGAGAGATGAGTGTGTGTGTGTGTGTGTGTGTGTGTGTGTGTGTGCAGGCGCGGATCCAGGGCCGAGCGGGCCTTGCCCCCCTCGCCCCAAACAAAAAGTGAGAGAGGAGAAAAAGAAGGGAAAGGAAAAGAGGAGAGAAAGGGAAAGAAAGAAGAGGAAGAAGAAAAGAAAAGGGGACCGAAAGGGCCTTGCCTCCTAGGCTGTTGCCCCCATCAAAAAAATAAGAGAGAAAAAAGAAGGGAAAGAAAAAGGAAAAGGGAGATAAAGGGAAGGAAACAAAAAGGAAGAAGAAAAGAAGGGGATATCAGTTGCAATTTTCCCGCCAAAAATTTGTGGATCAGGAAGCCAAAGGCCTTGCCCCTCCCCAGCAAACCTAAAGAGAGAGAGAGAGAAGGGAAAGGAAAGGGAAGGGAAAGGAGGAGAGAAAAGGAACGAAAAAAACGAAAGATGAAAGGTAGGGAAAACGTTCTGAATTTTCCAGCTAACAAGGTGTAGATCGGGGAGGGAGGTCAATGCACTTGCGTACTGATGGGGGCGCAGTTGCCCCCCAAATAAAGACAAAAACAAAATTCAAACGTATTTCTAATTCGATACCGGTGATTTACAATTGTTGCTGAAATGACATAATTTTCCAAGATTTTTCCTCACTTTTTAGTAAATATACTTTTGTATGCGTTTGTTGAAAAATGACAAATTCCTAAATTTACAGTCAGGCAAGAAATATGCTTATTTAGAGGCCTACATGTCAGGTCCGCGGAACGGAGGGCTCAGGGCCTCGAACCCCCAACTTTAAAGAAAGAAACAATGGTGACCTGCCAGTGTCACAAAATAATGAAGTATCAAAATATGCTCATCTGACCGTGATTAAATGCCTAAAACCCTGAGTTTCAGGCTCTGCCCTGGATTGCACCTAGGGCCTAGGACGGGCCCCGGATGCTCATCTGACGGTAATTAAATGCCTAAAACCCTTATGCTTCCGGGCTCCGCCCTCAACCCACCAGGGCTCTAAGGCGGGCCCTTGAATGCTTATGACCGTTATAAAATGCCTAAAACCCTGAGCTTCCGGGGCTTTGGCCCTAGAACCCACGCCATTGAGTGACCTGCCAGTGTCACAAAATAATAATATTATGTTCATCTGACCGTAATTAAATGCCTAAAACCCTGAGCTTCGGGGCTCAGCCCCTGGACCTAGGGCCTAAGCCAGGCCCCTGAATGCTTATCTGACCGTTATAAAATGCCTAAAACCCCTGAACTTCCTGGACCCCATGCCAATAATTAGTGTCCTGCCAGTGTCACAAAATAATAAGGTATCAAAATATGTTCATCTGACCGTAATTAAATGCCTAAAACCCCTGAGCTTCCAGGCTCTGCCCCCTAGACCCCACCTAGGGCCATAAGGCGGGCCCCTAGATGCTCATCTGACCGTAATTAAATGCCAACAACCCCTGAGCTTCCGGGGGCTCTGTCCCCTCGACCCCACCAGGGGGCCTAAGGCGGGCCCCTGCATGCTTATCTGACCGTTATAAAATGCCTCAAATCCGTGAGTTTCGGGGGGCTCAGCCTCCTTGACCCCACGCCAATTAGTGACCTGCCAGTGTCATGAATTGTCATAATTAAATGCCCATACCCCTGAGCTTCCAGGGCTCCGCCCATTGACCCCGCCGGGGCTTTGCCCTAGACCCCACGCCAATTTACGCTACGCTCTACCTGATCGTAAATACTTTAGCCTTCCCCACCCACTTTGTAAAACGTTCAGCGGGGCCTGCATGTAAGAGTGGGGTAATGCGGATTTTTGTTGTTGTTGTTGTCTGCCCCAAAAAAAAAAAACGTTTAGTTCATTACGCCACTGCTGGTCACCATTACGTACCATTATATTTGGCTCGCATAATTTCAAATTTGGGCCTCCCTAAGAAATTCTGGATCCGCGCCTCTGTGTGTGTGTGTGTGTGTGTGTGTGTGTGTGTGCGTGCGTGTGTGTGTGTGTGCGTCTGTGTGTTGAAGGGGTGGAAAAGACAGTAGATTAGAGAAAAGGAATTAGGTTGATGAAGAGAGAATGAAAGAAAAACAGAGAGAGAGAGAGAGAGAGCAGGCGATAAAAAGATTACAGTTAATTGGAAGAAAAGCATATTTTGTATTTCTACTCAGCATGGATAGACAATAGCAAACTCTTAAAACATTTCTTTTTACAGAGAACTTTTAATTTTGAGAGAATTGAACTTTGTTACTAATACTTGGGCCTAGACTATTCCACAATTTGATATATATAATAAAAAATGAATTTAAGGCCAATGAAGAGGAAACCTTAGTTGATATAATATTGTGCATTTGCGAGTATCGTGAGAACGCACAGATGATTAAGGTACCGGTACACATTATTATCAAACAATCTTGGTAAGTTTCTTGCTTTGTATTTGTGGGAGTACTCAAAGATATCAGTTGATAAATTGGCAAGAAATTAAGTTTCTGTAACGATGGCATCAAGGGCAATTATATGGTGATGACGAACTCAATAATCCAACATTAGTTCTCCATGATATTATCCGGTATAGTATGGTCCTACACTAATATCAGCCTTGAAAATTGTTCAAATACAATATAGACTTCAATAATAAGCAGACCATTATTTATGCTGTCGGTCAACTGGGGCAATGGCGTATTTAGGGGGCGTGCCCCAGTCGAGATGGTATGACGATAATGGGAAAGTGGGACAGGAACATTAACAGGAGATGAAAAAGAAAGGACACCTCACACCCGGTCCCCAAAAAACTGGCCTTATTAATTCCGATTTAATTCAAGGGCAAGTCCACTCAAAAATAACTTACTTTCCATAGAAGCAGAAAAATCAGACAAACCAATCAAAAGAGTTTGAGCGAAATCGGATAACGAATAAGAAAGCTATGATTTTT